>JAMLFT010004483.1:0-19467 GCA_026544285.1 Pachyrhizus erosus | reverse complement strand
ATAATATATTGATAATCTATTGTATTTGAATAAAAATCTTTATTATATCATAATATCATTGCACATTATTTATTTTTAATTTAATTAATAAATTATTTAAAAGAGTTTTTGTAAAAAAAATAACAAAATAAATTAAAAAGATTACGTTACAAAATTATTTTTAAAAAAACTTTTCTTGTTTGACAAGAAATGTGCATGACTTAAAACCAACTTTTTTGACAAGAAATCCCCAAGACCTAAAGCCACTTATCAAAAGAAACTGAAAAATGTCAAGATAACATTGTTACATCGGAATATCTTAAAACTAAACAATGTAATTCCTTTATTGCTTTATAAATAACACTTCTAACTTAATAAGTTCTGAACCAAACACACAATAAACCAAACACATCATAACAGTACCGAAGCATAACAATGCCAACACTCTCATCCAGACACTCCTTTACTAATTCCGCCTCCGGCGCCACCACCACCACCCTCCTCTTCCTTCTCTTGACCGTCGAAATCTCAACTGTATTCGCCGGAAGCCACCACGTCATCAATTTCCGGTCCCCGAACCTCTTCCCAGAGGGCCTAGCGTGGGACCCAACAGCGCAACACTTCCTCGTCGGATCCCTTCGCCACCGCACGATCTCCGCCGTCTCCGACGCTGGCGTGGTGGAAACCCTAATCTCCGACCCCTCCCTCCCGGAAAACGTCACCGTCCTCGGCCTCGCCGTGGACTCTCGCAACCGCCGAGTCCTCGCCGCGCTCCACGCAGTAGACCCCCTCCCTCCATTCAACGCCCTCGCTGCCTACGACCTCCGTTCCGGCCGCCGCGTCTTCCTCTCCGCCCTCCCCTCGGCCGCCGGCGACGACAAACGCGCCATCGCGAACGACGTCGTAACGGACTTCAAGGGCAACGCCTTCGTCACCAACTCCGCGGGAAACTACATCTGGAAAGTCAATTCCAATGGAGAGGCTTCGATTTTCTCTAATTGGCCGAAGTTTACGGAACATCCCGTGGTCCGCGACACAGTGTATAGCTCCTGCGGTTTAAACGGCCTCGTTTATAACAGCAAAGGGTATCTCTTGGTGGTGCAATCCAATACGGGGAAGATGTTCAAGGTTGATGCGGACAATGGGAGTGTCAGACTCGTGCTTCTCAACGAGGATCTAATGGGCGCTGATGGGGTCGCTTTGAGGGGAGACGGCGTCGTTTTGGTGGTGTCGTTTAACAAACTGTGGTTTCTGAAGAGCAATGATGGGTGGTCTCAGGGTGCGGTGTTTGACAAAATTGACCTTGAGGAAGAGGGGTTTCCCACTTCGGTTGTTGTGGGAGAGAGGGATAGAACTTACGTGCTGCACGGGCGCGTGATGGAGGGCATTTTGGAAAATTCAGAGAGGGAGAGTTTTAAGATTGAGGAAGTCAAGTCTCCTAAGGAGAGTGAGGGTGACAATGTTTGGATGTATGTTATGATTGGAATTGGGTTGGCTTATTTCTTGTTTTGGAGGTTTCAGATGAAGCAGCTTGTAAAGAACATGGACAAGAAGATCAACTGATCATTCTTTAGGAACATTGTACTTTACATTTTGTTTTTCTACCACTATAGCATTATACATGTCTCTTTGAAATTTCCCTATTTGTTAAATAAAATATTATCTTAAATTTGTTTTGACATCTTAAAATAACTCATATCATTAATCGATATAAATCATGCTTCTACTATTTGTGATTTATTTTGGTTAAAAGATAGCCCTACCTTCCCCATGTTCACCTTCTATCCTGAAACAGCTTCTTAGAATGGGATGCTATTAAAAAAAATATTTGTTTCTTCCACACTAGACAAATTGTCATATGTAAAAAAGAAAAATGTTATCAAAGGGACTTGACTTGTTATTATGAATCCATGGATTTTGCTTTTTTTCACGTTTGTGATTATTAATGTTGAGAAAACCTTTGCATATAAAATCAACGATTAATGAATTAATGGATCACTTTATCTTAATTCTCTTTGTGGTACAAATCAATTTCTCAATTAATCATTCAAAAGAATCGAATAAGAAATAGATGACACACATTCAGAAGAAAAAAAAAGAAAGTGAGTCTAAGATAGATTCTAAAAATTTTAATTTTAATTTGCTTCTAATCTTCTTTATAAGATTATCATGTTTAGATCTCTTAAGTATAATGAGTTGAAAAACAAGAATGAAAATCATTTTAAAGAAAATAACTAACTCAAGGATGAGAATGTAAAAATCAAGTATAAGAATGATTTATTAAAGATCAAAATTGGAAAGGTTGAAAGTCCCTTATAAGACTCTACAATTTGTTGAAGTCATTATTAGGTTTCAAGAGAAGAAGATTTAAAAGTTTGACCAAGTACCTGGGCTACTTTTGTTGGGTGCAAATCTGAAGAAGATCTTGAAAAATAAAAGTCATTTAATAGATAAAATTGGTCTAGGCTATGATAAGAATAAGGATCATAAGAAGAAGCAAGATAAGTTTATTGCATATTTTTGTTTTTCTTAGTGTATCTTATGATTAATCATGACATGTTGTCTCGAGATGTCTTCATAAAAAAGATAAAGGTTTTGTAAAACCTTTGGGACAAATATAAAAGTGTCTAAAAAAAAGTATGCAGGTCCATGTGCAGGACTGTGCAGGCAGGATTTTTTTTTTATATATTTAATAATTTTTTTCTTCCATGAATATAGAAAAATTACAAAAAAGAAACTAAAAGAGAAAGATGAATAGTTGAATGATTGTTTTACTTATATAGGAAAATATTTTTGATAATATTGATATTGAAAAATTCATATAATATTTTTAAAATATGAAAATACGTAAAAAGATAATTATAATTTATAAAAATTTAAATATGTTAGATTTTTTATCAAGAAATTATGTATGATATATAAAAAATAAAATTTGAATCTGTCACTGAAAGTATGAATACCTAAATTACAAATAATCCATGTTGCATATCTCCTTGGTAGGAAGATACAAGGCCAGCAAGAGGTTCTTGAACAATTGTCGTTCATATCACATGATAGGAACAAGGTCTATATTCTTAGACCTACAATTACATGAAGGAGGAACAGTTGTCTTTGAAAAGTAATTGTTTCCTGTTATTGAAATGTTTTAGATTTTGAAAAGTAAAATATAATTTTTTTAATATAAGTATATTTTGTGATAATAAATAGTATGTTTCATTTTATAAAAATACTTGCATTTTCACGACTAATGATAATTTTATATTCTTTACTGTCGAAAAGACACAGTAGTCTCTATAAGATTAACATTAAATACTAATGTGATTTCTATTGGTGAGCCTAATTTAAGATTCTTTCAAACTTATAAAAGAAACTCCTGCTAAACATTTCCCATCTGAAAAATGTGCATGACATGGTCAATTAGTCCCCAGTAGAGGTTAGTTGAACTTTGAAAAGGAAGAAGTTACAAATTTCCAAGGCCTTAAAAAAATGGATACCCTTTTTCATATTTATCACTTGTCAATTGTCATGTTTGTTATCTGGCCTTCCATTGCACTTTTAAACCTTCAATACTGCTTTTTAATTCAATATGTCACCCTTACTTATCTGTACTTTTGGTTGTCAGTGACCCTTAATTTCAAGGTTCTATCTATTTCCATTTTAGCTCCATAGTTGCACTACTGTTACTTCTTTGAAGCTGATTAATGCAATTCTAGTTCGTTTTCATTACAATGCATCTTCTTGAAAGAGAAATGTTAATATATTTCTTTTTCTAACATTTTTTAAGTGATTTATTGAAAGTTATTAATTTTTCTGAATCTCATTTTTTATTTAATAATTTTTTAAAATTTAGAAGTATAATTTATTAAAATTGATAATTTTTAATAAATTTTAACTAATTATAAAAAAATGTTATAAGAGAATGTTTTAAAAGAGTGTGCCTAACAATTTTTGTTGTTCAAATATATTTGTTGAGGAATGTTTCTAGAGAGCCTCAAGGACCCACATCAACATTTGTAGAATTATGTAAGGTAGCTTTGCTTCAATGGTATTAAATTAAAGTAGCCTTTCTACCTTTTTATATTCTTCCTTAAGTTGATTTGTCCATGCTAAGCTCTTGATTAGTTTTAGTTCAGCAGGTTGAGCTGATCCTGAAGGGAGCCCATGACCCAACCAAAATTGTTACAAGCAACAAAGTTCTCCATACAAAATTTTAAGGCAACTGTATTTTTAAGACTTAATTCGAAAATTATTGTTTAAATTAAAACTGTAGTACCTGCTGATCATCAACACATTCATTGGTAAATTATATACATCTTCAGGTATGCTTCTAGGAAACCTTATTTTAATTTATTGTGTTTTTGGTCCTACCATGATAATAATTCAATTCATAGGACTTAATGTTTTTACCATCCTGACCTCTTCAGTAGCTCATAGACAAAACCTCTAAAAATAGAAGAAAGAACATTTAAAATGAAGACTGAAAATTAAAACCAAAGGCTCAAACTCAAGTGTTAATATACCAAAGGAAAAAACACAATTTTTTTTTTTTTTGCCAAATAAAAGGATTTGATAAACATAGCCTGTAATGCTAGAAGAGACCAGTACAGCACAGAGGAATGAAT
Organism: Pachyrhizus erosus; assembly: GCA_026544285.1. Classification (NCBI taxonomy): domain Eukaryota; kingdom Viridiplantae; phylum Streptophyta; class Magnoliopsida; order Fabales; family Fabaceae; genus Pachyrhizus; species Pachyrhizus erosus. Next base: position 14,866 of record JAMLFT010004483.1, on the reverse strand, counting down.
AAAAGGATCTTCCGTTACAGAGGACTAAGAAACATAAACAAAGTAGAGTTCTAAAATCTTAGAATATACACCTCTAAACAAAGCATATTCAAAGATACCAGAATAAAACCAAAAAGATTACACTTAGATATATAGCAGTAGCCCCCAGCACATTAAACCCCTTATGAATGTAAAATCCTTCATTACCACTGTTTCAAAACACAAAAATCGTTCAGCAGAAATGTAAAATAATAAATGTTTCGTTTGATAATATAAGGCTGTGCATAATTGATCACTGAACAAAATTAAAAAAATTTATTGCAACTCAAATCAATTAAATCTATGCTTAAGCTGAATTTATCGGCATATTTAATAACATGATATGAGAATATAAAAAATAACAATAATAATAAAGTCTTATTTCACTTAGTGAAATTGACTATATAAATCATACAATAATACTTCAAAAATATTATATACTATGTAATCTATTTTGACAACTTCTTTTGATCTCTCTTTCTTTTTACTAGAAAAAAAAAAATCATACAATCTAATTTTCTTACCATTAATTACTAAAGAAGAGTATTACTAAGGACAAAAATTATAGTAATCTTCTCGTATTGAAACCTTCTTGTATTCGTAAGGACTGAGATTATTGTGACATAAAGAGGGTCCAGATGGTGGCACTGGCCCTTTTGGTAGTTGGCTTCCAAATAAGCTTTTGAAGTCTCTTAAGTCTCTTGTACACTCACCTGTACTTAATGCTCCCAAGAGTACCAAAACTGCTACAAGAAAGAGAACCAAGCAAGATCTCCCCAAACATGGCATAGCTACCTTGTTATGCTTTCTCCTATTCTCCTGAATTTGGCAATAGCCAACTCTATCTACCTCTATTCTTTATGAAGGAGAAGATATATATAAAATAATATATACACTGTTGCATAAGACAACGGTGGAGATGGGACATTGAATTTTTGTACCAAAGGAAAACGAAATGTATTAACATCTTTCAGGTTTTCAAGTCCGTGATGCAAATTATAAAACATAAAAAAATGCTTTTTGTAGTGAAATTAAACTTCTTTCGAATGATAGCTTGAAAACGTTTTTGTGAATTGAATATATTAATAGCAGCCTATTTAGACAACAAGGTGGTACCAATAAGATGGGACCTTTGACACTAATATTGGGTGCTTGTGTGTGCAAGTGAGTGCTTGATTTTATTAGAAAATATAATTTAAAAAATGACTTTTGTTTTTTCTTTTAAAAGAATCAGAATTCAGTTTTTGTCTTTTCATAAATGTTCATGAGGTTAGTGCTAAAAGGTTGACTTGAATATCACTTCTTTTACCATCTAATGCTATATTTAAAGGAGAAAATGTCTGCGTAGAGTTTAAAAGGGTTTTATAATGATATATTGTTTATATTTAATTTAAACTATCATAAATCATAAGTTAATTTATTAATTTTTATAATAATTATGTTATAAGTTATATCAATCATAATTTTTAGTTAATTAATAATATAAAAAATTTATATTAAAAAATAATTTTTATTTAAAATGCAAGCATAAAGATAATTACATTTCTAGTTTATTATATATGTATAATTAATTTTCAAGTATTAGTAAAATAAAATAAATGATTTCATAAGTAGCCAAAAATAAAAGTGTTTCTATGATTATTTACATTAATAAGTCAATGTTATTATTAAATTTGATAGTTGATTGTAATAATTATTCAAACTATAAAGGATGTATTAGTTTACACTAATAAATAATGTACAGGAAAGATGTAAAGAGATTGTTCAAAACGGAGAATTTCACGTCGTTGCAACTGTTCACTCTCCATTCTAACTAATTTGAATAATGTTATTAGTCCTATTTGTTCAACTGTAAAAATGTTATTTTGATCTACTCAACATTGAGTCACATATAAGACCATCCAATTAATGTGAAGGGCTTATTAATACCAAGTTACTCAACTAAGGCATAATGATATATCTCTTGATGACATAGGAAATGGATAAAGGGGCATTTAAAAAATAAAAAGAGAAAGGGATGGGAAAATTAAATTATTATTTCCATCTTGAAGATACCATATAATGGTGATGACCTAAAGCCTAGTTCAAGGGTTCAACTGTCCAAAGAATCTTTGGAGATTTATGCACATTTTTCATTTTATTTTCTTCTTTTTCTTTTCTTTTACTGCCTGCTGACCTTTCTTACTACTTCCATTGTTTCCTTGAATGCATATTGATTCTTTCAATTTTACAATGTAGAATTGTATATCTATAATCTTAGCTAATATATTTCTAATAATTATATTAAGTAAGAATAAATAATTTAGTATTAAATTTTATTTATTTCACCAAGAAAATTGAATTATAAGTTATTTTTTTATGTTGTTAACACCCAATTTTGTTTTGGCCAATTAACAATAATGTAAAAGAAATGAAATAAAATAAGAATGTTGAAACAAAAAATAAAGAAAACAATAAAACTTTACAAATAAGGTATAAAAGACAAAAATACAAAAAGTATCTAGAAATTTTCCATCTTTGTTTTTGAAATTATAAAAATGAAAACAAATAAGATAAAAACAAAAATACAAATAAATACAAAAAAATCATTTAATTTTGTTTTCTAAAATTCAATTTTAATTATTTATTTAATTTCTAACTTAATTCCATAAAGAAAAATTGAAGAAAAAGAAACAAGATGTCACAATTAGAAAAAATATATAATAAAAAATTAAAAAATAATATAAAATAAAAAATTCAATATTTTGCAAACCATTCAAACCTATATATTTCTAGGTGTGATTGTGACTTTTCATTTTTGTTTGCTACTTTTTCATAAGTATTACTTCCTAGTCTTAGAGACAGTTTGGTAGGTTGCATTTTTTTCTCATAAGACACTTCTAGACTAGGCTACGCCTACAAGCTAGAGAGTCGGCAAAACTTTTCAACCCCAAAAGTCTTATCTAGTCTCATTGTCAAATAATCCTACTATTAGGATTCGCACTAACCTCTTCTTTTTTTTACTAATAAAACCAAAATAACACAACACGATAAAAAAAAACCTACATTATTGACCTCACATACATATTAGACTCCAATCTTTCCACTTCATCTTCACGATACATACCTTTATCTCATTCAAGGATGGCTCTTTCTTCAAACTCCCATCATGTCATCACCTCGAGTTCACCAATCATTCATTTTCTTATCCAATCATCATTCATATCTTAGCATCAGAAGCACTACAACTCAGTCTCATTATCAACGAAACCAATGTTGGCACACATAAAATCCAAACTAGCTCATGATACAAACATTAGCCACCAAGACTCACGCTCCCTACTATGTGCGTCCTTAATTGTCGAGACAACCTCAAAGTCAAACAACCAGACACACAAATTGAGGTTCAAAAAATATATGTTCGCTCTCCAACCTACTTTGAGCCATAAACATAGTTAATCACATCAACCCATCCAGTTTTTATTCCAAAGTCACAAGACCAACAGGCTAAAGATTTGGAAAAACATTTCAACCCCAAAAATCATATCTAGTCTTATGGTCAAATAATCCTACTATTAGGATTTACATGAACCTCTTCTTTTTGTCACTAATAAAACCAAAATAACACAACATGATAAAAAAAAACCCCACACTATTGACCTCAAACATAGTTAGACATCAATCTTTCCACTTCACCATCACAATACATACCTTTATCTCATTAAAGGATAGGTCTTTCCTTCAAACCCCTATAACGTCATCACCTTGAATTCACCAACTATTCATTTTCCTTTTCCTACCATTATTCATATCTTAGCATTAAAAGCACTACAACTCAACCTCACCATCAATGAAGCCAACGTTGGCACACATAAAAACTATCCAAACCATCTCATGATACAAACATTAGTCATCACGACTCACACTCCCTACTTTGCACATCTTTAATTGTTGAGACAACCTCAAAGCCAAGCAACCACATACATACATTTGGGTTCAAAAACTGTATGTTCACTCTCTAACCCATTTTGAGCCATAAACAAGTCAATCATATCAATCCATCCACTTCAAGTCAATCATATCAATCCATTCACTTCTTATTCCATAGTCACAAGTCCAACAAGCTAGAGAGTCGGCAAAACATTTCAACCCCAAAAATCATATCTAGTCTCATGGTCAAACAATCCTACTATTGGAATTCACACAAACCTTTTTTTTTTCTCTAATAAAACCAAAATAACAAAACACGATCCATATTATTGACCTCACACACACACTTAGACACCAATCTTTCCACTTCACCATCACAATACATATCTTTATGTCATTCAAGGATGGCTCTTTACTTCAAACTTGTAACACCCATTTTATTATTCTAGAAATAACCTTTAAAAAAAAATTTAAAGTCACAAAATGTCCTTTTATTAAATAATTCATATTTACTTATTTTAAACTTAAAGCGTAAAATAATTCTCGTCATTCTTTCCAAAATGAAGTCTTTAAGTAAGAAACTAAATAGACTATTATAATCAACATGCAAATCTAAATATACAAACAATATAGGTTAAGTGAGTTACAAAACGTTATTTCCTCCTTAAGGATAATGATTACATCCATTTCAACTATAATTTAAATTCTACAAAATATTATGTGGTCAATCATAAAAGTCTACATATAATCTTCAAGCCTCCAAAACCCGTCAGGTAGGTATTTATTGGCGTCTTGCTGACTGGAATGTCATCATTGTTCATCAAGGCCTATTCTCATCACTTTGCTTGGAATTTCCTTTAGCGCTTGAAAGTCAATAGGCTCGCATCTGACATCTTCATCTAAAAAGTGAGAGTTGTATGAGTGAGTCATCCATCCTCAAGCACACACAAGCATAAAATAATACGACAATAAAATAGCAAACATCGCGTACACCCTCCTCATCGTGTCGTGCCAACCAATAAGTTCTACTAATTGTATTTTAGGGCCTCTCGATGCTTCTAAACCTTCCATCTCCAAGAGGACTTACACGAAACATATTCTTTAATTCAAGATTTGCTTTTTGGTTGACGATCGGGAGTACATACCCTGTCTAATACAATGAATCAAGATACTGTCAATCGAATCATATTAAAATTTCGCTTTGTCAGGGACGCCAAATCGGTTATGTGAATCCCTTTAATCTCAGAGTCGTCACAACTTGGCACCTTATACTATCCTTAAGGATTCATCAAGAGCCTACAGACATTCCTCAGGTACCTATTATGGTCAACCTGTGCAATACTTCTATCTTAATTTTCACATGTGATAACGTTATGTCATTCGTCAATTACTTTCATCATCCTTGCAACTGAGTCTTTGTCCTTGGTAGTATCACAACTTACGTCATCCAATAAGGCTTATCTCTTACTGATCAACAATGTCATAAGCTCTCTGACCTTCTCTTTGTACATTAGGCTCTTTATACCTTTTTATTTTCAATTTCTCTGATACTACATTTACACATGGAAGGTTATCAATCCTATCTAAGACTCATCACCAGCTCTCAATGTACATTTTATTATTGGTCATCCCTATTTGTCTCTATGTTTCAGAGATTTATCCATTTATTTTTGTCGAAATATACCTCAATAAGCATCATTGCAAGGATACAAATTTTCAAAACAAGCTTATGATACAAACTTTAGTCACCAAGACTCACGCTCCCAACTATGCACTTCCTTAAATTGTTAGAATAGCCCCAAAGCCAAGCATAGACAGACATTCAGGTTCAAAAAATACATGTTTGCTCTTCAACCCACCTTGTGCCATAAACTTAGTCAGTCACATCAACTCATTGGTTTCTTCTTACACAGTCATAAGACCAACAAGCTAAAGAGTCGATTAAGCTTTTCAACCCCAAAAGGCATATCTAGTCTCATGGTCAAATTTTTCTTCTTTGATAGGATTCACACAAACCTCTTATTACTTTCACTAATAAAACCTAAATAGCAACCCGATCAAGAAACCCATACTTCTAACCTCACAAACACACTTAGACACCAATCTTTCCATTTTTAGCATCACAATACATACTTTTCTCCCATTCTAGTATGACTTTTTCCTTCAAAGCCCCATGAACGCCATCACCTTGAGTTCACCAGCCATTCATATCTTAATATTAGAAGCACTACAACTCAAACTAAGCATCATTGCAACCAATAATGACACATATACAAACTATCAAAACCAACTCATGATACAAACATTAGTCACCAAGACTCATACTCCCTACTATGTACTTCCTTTATTGTTGAGACAACCCCAAAGCCAAGCAGCTACACACACATTCAAGTTCAAAAAATACATGCTAGCTCTCTAACCCACCTTGAGCCATAAACATAGTCACAAAAACTCATCCACTTCTCATTCCACAGTCACAAGACCAACAAGCTAGAGAGTCAGCTAAGCTTTTCAACCCCAAAAAACATATCTAGTCTTATGGTCAAATTTTTCTACTAATAAGATTCAAACAAACCTCTTTTTTTTTCACTAATAAAATCAAAATAACACAACACAATCAAAAGACCCACACAACTAACCTCATGAACACACTTAGACACCAATCTTTCAACTCTTACGATCATGATACATATCTTTCTCTCATTCAAGGATGGTTCTTTCCTTCAAACCCCCCACGAATGTCATTACCTTGAGTGCACCAACCATTTATTGTCCTTATCTTAGCATCAGAAGTGTTACAACTCAGCATGAGTATCACTATAACCAACATTGGCACACATAAAAATATTCAAACCAGCTCGTGATACAAACTTTAGTTACCAAGACACATGCTCTATGTTTCGTACTTTCTAAATTCTTTAGACAAGCCCAAAACCAAACAACTACACACACATTCAACTTAAAAAAAAATACATGTTGACTCTTCAATCACTTTGAGCCATAAACATAATCAATTACTCCAATCCATCCACTCTTACACCAAGCATAAGACCATTATCATTAAAAGTTACAAAGGCCAACTCTCTTGAACTAGCAAAGCTTGAACCGCATCGGTAGACACCGACATCTTTGACTACATGCCTCCCTCAAACTGTAAACTCCATCTGAGACACTTCTCCTTAGTCAAACCTTTTCCTAGTACACATACTTCGAATTGTATTGCACATCCCTAGTTCTATTTAAGTATTTACCCTTATTTTATTTCTCCATGTTTCATTACCTTATTATTATTCTCGTGTGTTTTGAAAGTGCAACAACCCTACCATTCCTTTCATTTAAATCTTGAATACATTGACCTTTTTTTCTTTCCTTTGTGTTACATTTATTGTGTTGTGTTTAGGCATGTGCAATAACAAATGTGAAATTTAGTTTTGTCTTATTATACTTTTTCTTTTGTCCTTTTCTTATTTTCATTTGTGTGATGTTTGTTACTATTTTATTTTTTTCTTTGCACAATATAGATAAATGGCGTAATGTTAAATTCAATTTTTCCTTTTTGCTTTGTTTTGGTGTGCGTAGAAACTACTTTAGTATAAATATAATCATGTCAATAAGATCTAAGCCAAATAAAATGATAATATTCAAATAAAAAATATAGTAATAAAATTAAAATGCTTTATAATTGTTTATATCTTTTGTAAAAATAACAACTATTAGGTTATGATAAAATAAAATATTTATATAAAATTTTTAGATTAAAAGTTAAATAATAATAATAATAATTTTATTTTTATTTTTATAATTACATTAATAAAAATGAGACTTTAGTAGTATTTACTTTGGATTGGATGTACTTCCAATTTAGTTATTACAATAAATCATAAAAGGTTAATGATAATTACTTTAAATTTACTTTCAATTTGATTATCGCAAAAATATTTTAAAAATTAAATTATAAAGAAAATAAAATATTTAGATAGATAAAAATATAAAGAAATAAAATGATAAATAATTCTAAAGTTTGAAGAGAAACAAAATATAATAAGAGTTTAGCAATAGTCGCATTAGATGCACTTCTAATTTAATTATTAAATAAATCATTAAAATTTAATGATAATGACTTAAAATATACTTTTAATTTGACTATCATGAACATTTTTTTAAATTAAATATCAAAAGACTAAAATGATAATATCTTAACTAATATAGTTCATTATGTAATCAAAATTGGCTTTATTTTAAAATTAATGTTTAGTAATAACTACTTTGAATGCACTTTCAATTTGGTTAATGTGAAAATCATCAAAAGTTAATGATAATCACTTTAGATGCACTTCTGATGTGATTATATGAATACTTTTTATATTAAAAATAAAAAAATGTTAAAATGATAAAAAAACAACAATGAAAAAATATTTACTAAAAAAACTATGTAATTTTGATTTTTTCTATGCACCTACAGATATGTGAGAGTAAGAGACCACTTTTGTTGAGTTAAAAAAGATAAATATATATATATATATATATATAAATAAAAAGATAGAAAATGCAATAATAAGTTTTTTATTACAATAATAAACTTTCTTTTAATAATAAATTCTCATGTTAAAAATAAATTAATAATAATAAATAAAACATTAGAATTATTCTTGTCTATTTTGAAGGTAAAATAAATAATTTTGAAGTTATTCAAAATTTACACATTTAATTAAAGGTAACGTTTAACGTTATAAGGTGCTATCATCTTTCTTATGCGTAATTGACTCCTGAAATTTTCACAATGAGAAAGTGTGTTGATAGAGTTGTTGGTTTTATTGTAAGAGAAATTTTGAATGATTTTTTCTAATTTCTATTTTACAATCTTGAGATCATTAATTCTTTTTGTAGTGAAATTAGTTTGTCCACATGTCATCTAAGCTTTCCTTTTAGTGTATTGTTAGTCACAACCAAAGTCTTAACTCCTTTATGCATTTCATTAAAGGTATCAAGCAATTGATCATAGTTGTCCTCATAATCCAAATTATAATTGCTTACAATATTTTCTTAAATGCTTTAAGCCATGAGGCACAAATTTGCTTCTTGATTTTCTCTAATGTTGCTTGAGGAGCTAGAAGCAGTCTTCCCAAGCAATATAGCTCTCTTTTTCTTCTCTAGAATTTTTTTATTATCTCCATTTTTTTGTTTATTGAGATAGAGAAGATAGTATGCTTTGATGTGTCCAACATTTCCACATTCAAAATAGGTGAAAATAGAGGTTGATTCATTTTTCTTAATTCCTTTATTGAACTAAGGAGGTTTGCACGTTGAATTGTTCTTCTTCAAAAAATAAATTGAATCTTCTAACAAGAAGAGAAAGATTTTCTACATCTAACCATTATACTCATCTTTTTCACTTTCTTTACGTAAAGCTAATGATAATTGTAGAGTCAAACCTTTACCTTTCATTTGTATCTCTTCCTCTTCAATCAATTTTGCAAGATCAAGCTCATACTCTTTTAATTTTCCAAAGTGTTCATCATTGGTCATTGTTGTTAAATCTTTTAATTCTTGGATTGTTGTCACCTTTGGTTGTCATAATCTCTTCAAAGATTTAGGGACTTTGACATTCAACTTTTCTTCTACAAAATATTTTCCTAAACCTTTGAAGTGATTCACAATATAAGTAAAGCTCTTTTGAACATCACAAATGTTTTCACCTTGAAGTATTCTAAAGGTTTTTTACTCTTGTATGAGAGAGTTCTTTCTTGATCTCCTCACTTCAGTTGTCCCTTCATGAGTAATTTGGATTAAATTTCACATTTGTTTTGTTGTGGTACATGAAAAAACCTTGAAAAACTCATTTGAATTTAAGAAAGAATGGATAATATTCATAGTCTTAGAGTCATTATCTCCTTTTCTAACTTCATATGTGATCCATAAATCAAAAAAAATTTCAACCATTTTTCCTTCTACATGTATAAAAGGATTGAATAACCATTTATCATTATGGCCCCTTCATTCTCACTTTCCAAAAAGGATAATTCACACCACAAAATAGTGGTGGTTTGTTGATAGATGCACCTTCTATAAAGGGTAATTGATTTTTAGCCATTTCTTTAAAAATCTTAAATAATTTTCTAGAAACCAACTTTGATGTCAATTGTAGAATATGATAAAGAAATATGGAGAGGGTGAATAGATTTATCCCCTTTTTCAAAACAAAAACTTTCAAAGATTTAAATTTTTAACACAATGTAAGAATTTTCCCAATTATGTTTATTTATCTCTTTCATAGAAAAACAAAAAAAAATGATATTACTAAATCTTTTGATTAATGAACCAAGAATAATTTAAAAGAGATAGAAAGATAAACACAATGGTTTATACTAGTTCAGTCAAAACTCAAGCTTACATTGAGTGTTAGTTTGACAATCCTAGTTAAACCATTCTTGTACTATAGAAATTTGTAATACAAACACTACACAACCATAATTTATATGTACTTTTTTTTTCTTGAAACTTACAAAAAAAATAACAAAAAGGACCTTACTTCTTATTTTTCAATCTTAGAACCCCTCTACGATTAAAACAATATAAAAATAAAGTTGATGGATTAGGATACACCTTAGAAGTGCAAAATATCAAATTGAATTTTGATTTTACACACTTAGATGATTCTTGACTCCATTTTTTGAGAAATTTTTTAATGCAATCAATCACTCTTTTACTTTGATATCTTTCATTGAAAACAGAAAGATAACTTATGAATTTGAAAGTAAACTTTTATTTGAAAGAGTTCTTGTGTATTTGAAAATTGAATTTCATTCTATATTGAGTTTGAAAGAAAAACCTTTTCATAAAGATTTTTTTTATTTCAAAACTAATTTAATAGATTACATAATTTAGTTATGAATTTTGAACTGTGTAACTGGTTATGTAATTGATTAAATTAATCCTTTTTTTCTCAATAAAATAATAAAATTGATAATGTAATAAATTACTTTCATTCTGTAATTGGTTACATTATACTATCTAAAATATAGTTTTTTTTGGATAATATGTAATCGATTAAATTGGACTGTAATCGATTACATAAACTTAAATTGTTGATTTCAGGTTCTTTTAATTCTTGTAATTGATTTCACACTTCTATAATCAATTAAAATCATTAAATGACTTTGTCAAATTTATAATTAATAGAATTTGAGTCATCTAAGAGCTAGATGCACACAAGCTTATTTTACTAAACAAATAATAAAATGTTACATCTTTACATGATTGACATGATATAATAAACCAAAATCTGAATCTTGAAATCTTGATCTTCAACAGGTTAGAGTAATGAGGGAAAAATATGGGTGTGGTTTTGATATTTTACTTCATATTCAAAACTGCTCTTACACAATCTCCAACTTGGAAAAGGATTTTTTCGGTGTAGCTAGCTGTTATGACTTAGGAGAGGCTTACAATGGATTATGGGAGATGGGAAATATACCAAGTTATGGATGGATGTTTGGCTTCCTTAGCGGGAAAAACTTGTTAATGTTTCTATGGTGGAAATGTCTTCAAATGAAAAGGGAAAGACAATTTCTGAATGTTATGATGAGAATGGCCAATGGAGTATTCTTAAATTCCAGGGAAATCTTCCACCTTTGGGCCATGGAGAAAATTTATGCCTATCCCCCTTCAAACGTAATAGATGGAATTGAAAGACCTATTTGGGGAGCAAGTCAAGATGGGATTTTTTTTTACTGAAATCTGCTTTTGATATGTTTCTTCAACTAAATGATCACATTTGTGATGTCAACTATCATAGGATAAAAATTTTATTTAGATGCTTTTCTATGGGGGCCTAAAGACTATTGATAAAAAGGCTATGTGCGATTTTACTATGGATAATTTGTGTCTTGTATGTCAAAGCCAATTGGAAACACCAATTCATTATTCATGTCCTAAGGGACTATATTAATGTGCTCTAGGTGTGAAACAAGGTTCTATTCTTAAGCCAGTGGCAGCCAAAGGATTTTTATGATGCCCACTTGGATATTGTTAAGTGGATTATGTGTAATATAGACAATAAGAATTTTAGATGGAATTTGCTGTTTGGGACTATTATATGGTGTCTTTGGGAAAGTAAGAGTAAACTAGTCTTTGAAAACTTAGTGGAAACCAAATGTTATAAGTAGTTTTTCAAAAGCTATATATATATATGTTGGATACAATATGTATCCGATATAGAGATATAATTATTTTAAAATACAATACGTGTAACATACATATTTAAAAATGTATAAAATTTCATAAAATATGATAGATATATAATTACAATTATCCAAATTCAAATTAAAAACATACTGTTCAAATATTACAAAAAGTAAAAAAAATTATAAATTATTGTCATCATTCATTATTTTCTTTATTTATACATAGAAATAATACTATCAATCTCATTTATTTTCTTTATTTTCTTTAAATCATTTATAAAGATATAGAAATATATTGGATACAATTCGTGTAAGATACATATTTAAAAATTATAAAATTTCATAAAAGATGATAGATATATAATTGTAATTATACAAATTCAAATTAAAAATCTATAGTTCAAACATTACAAAAAATAAAAAAAAATTATAAATTATTGTTATCATACATTACTTTCTTTATTTACACATAGAAATGATACTATCAATCTCATTCATTTCTTTTAAATCATTTATAAAGAGAACAATTTCATTTTCGATTCATTAATAGAGATTGATTCTATATTTTTATATTATAAATACTTATGTGTTTCATGTAGCTTCATTAAAATTTCAAAATGATTTAAAATTTTGGATATTTTATTGATATATATCGGTGAAATGGCTAAAGAGTATCAATATTAAATATGTGTAACAAATTGAATTATGGATAATTCATTGGTTTTGATACTTCACTAATACGTATCGGTAAAGTATCTAAGAGTATCGATATCATATACGGACATAAATACATGAAGCAAACTGAAGTATCTATATAGGCTATGGTTCTAGAAAAACATGAATTGGCATATGTGAGGATTGTTACATTGGCTGGATTTTCCCCCTTGCATGGATGGGTTAAACACAATGTTGATGGTTTGGTTTGTAATGGATGACATCATGGAGGATGTGGTGGTGTGTTGAGAAGTGTTGCATGTTACTAGTTGGGAGGATTTTGTAGAAAGTTGGGGTCTTATAGTATCATGGTGACAAAAATATGGGGATCATAATAGGCTCTTGGTCATATTCCTTTGGGTTGACACATTCATTGCTTGCCTTTAATCTAATTGACAGAGGATAAGTTTATAATAACCCTTATAGTAGATTGTTGCTCACTATGCAAGATATGATAAGTAGGAATTGGAATGTGAAGATATTATATTCTCACATGGAAGCAAATAGAGTGGCCAACTAGTTTGCAAGATGGTCCCCATAGTTGTTCTTCTAATTTGCATTTGTTGGATGCTTTGCCTATTGGGTGCATGACCCCATTGTGATAACAAGATTTTGTAGGGGTTTCATATGCCCACTCTTTTAGGTCGTAGTTGCCTTTAAGACTTCTTGTAAGAGAAAAAATGGTTAAATATATTTTTAGTCATGAGAAAAAAATTATTTTAATTATTTTAATTATTTATTTTAAATTATCAAATTTTTATTTTTCATTTTTTTAAATATATTAAAAGTAAATTTAATTATAAATTTTATTAATAATTTTATTCATATTGATGCTAATTCTAGTTTAATTGACCATAATTATGATATTGTTGGTCTTATTATATTTTATCTTGTTTTGCTAGTAGTGAATTAATTCATTATTTGTTTTAGGTTATGTTTATTTTTAACATATTTTATAAAATAAGAAATAAAAAAATTGACGATAAAAAATAAAGAGATTAAAAGAAATTTTTAATGATTATAAGAATTAAAAATATTTTTAACTCAAAATAAAAATAAAAATAAAAAGCATTAAGAGGAGCCTAGATGTTAAATATTCTTATACTATATTTGTTGGAGATGTGATATTGAAAACTGTTCTTATACTCTACCTGAGAAGAAAATTTTGTTTCAGATATATGGAGCAAAAGTAGAGATTTATTTGAGAGATAGATACTAGAATCTTTAATAAAAGAAATTATATTTTTTCATATTAAACTAATGAACCAGTTGAGTATAAGAAGTTAGAAAGTTTGTACAAAGGGAACAAAAGTTCATTTCATGCAATTTGGTGATGCAGCGCTACAATTATAACGTCACTATATAAACAAAATATGAAGTAGTTTTAATAATTAAATAAATGAAAAATATTTATTTTGAATAAATTTTCAAAAATTAAAATTAGATTACTAAACTCATGTACTACTACAATTTTACACACATTATATTATTTTTCACTAAAATATATAATTTTATTATAAATTAAAATATTTTATTTTAAAACTTAATGTAATTTTATATCATGTTAGTTAATTTTAATATATTTATCACATATAATATCCTTGGAAATCCTTAAAGAAAGTCTGATTTCTATAATTAAAAAATATCAAATACTTTTTACAATTATTATACTTTTCTATTATTATGAATGACTAATATTGCATGTTAAAAAAAATACTTACATTAAAATAATGTAATAATTAGTATATTTTTCTCTCATAAATAAAAGATAATACTAAACATCTATATAAATTATCTATTAGAGATTAAAATAATTTATTTTTTGTAATATTTAATTTCAATAATTTATATCTAAAATAATTAATTTTATATTTTAAATTATTTAAAATATTTTTTATAAACTTTAATACATTATAAACAATAGATCGCTTTTTCTTATAATATATTTATAAAATAATATAGTTGTTTTATCATTTAACATTTTAAAATTACTAAAACATTAAAATTTAACATACTTAAATTTTTATGAAATTTTTAAATAT
>JAMLFT010004482.1:0-19470 GCA_026544285.1 Pachyrhizus erosus | reverse complement strand
ATTATTATTATTATTATTATTATTATTATTATTATTATTATTATTATTATTATTATTATTATTATAATTATTATTATATGGATTTTATATCATTATCAGCATAATGTTTTATAGTGAGCATAGTGGATTTATCTTGTCAATATTTTGTTTTCATAAAAGCAAAATTTCTTTGATTTCAGCGCAATTTAGTAGGAAGTGGTAATATATACTAATCACTAAACTTTTTATTAAGATTGTGAATTTTTAACCTTGCGTGGAGGTGAATCTTTGTTTTAGTTCAAACCTTCATTTCAAATTAAATCGCTTTTTTAAATTTTCTTCTCGTGATTAACATTTTTTGTATTAAAAGATTATTCAAGTTTTCATGCTAAGCCTATCCAAATTCCACATGCAGTGTTGGCAACGTTGGGCTTGAAACTTGATTTGTTTTTAATTAAAGGAGAAAAAGTTGCGAGAATGGTGTGACTCAGTTTTTAGTGATTTTAAATTAATCAAATGAGTGTTGTTTTCACGTATTTTAAAAGTATAGCTTACATTAATTTTGTTATACATAAATAAAGTTTCGAATTATACAGAACTGATAACCAAACATCCCATTGGTATCAGATTCTTCCCAGACTACATAATTTGGGCAAAAGTGATTGGCAGCAAATTGCCCAACAAGGACATTTTAATAGGAATGGATATTTATTCTGCAGCTCAAAATCTTCAGATTCATTCCTCTTGATTAAAATTCAAGAAGGGGTTCAAAGCTTTTGTTGATATACCCCGACTCTTTGCCCTCTCGGAAGCTCCACTCAATTTCCAAGAAATCCGAGATAAGTTAGCTCTATTATGTGCTGACAATCATGAGGGATTTTCTCATCCCAGGCCTTTATGGAAGAATCCAGATTTCTTTGTCCAACTTCCCTTCAAGCTAAATGAAGATATCAACCCTACCAAGGCCACTCACCCTGGAATGTCCCCTTCTGACCTCCTCTTAGCCAGAAAAGAATGTAATGATAGAGGTTTCAGATAATCCTCTATTTTCCTCAGATTCTATAATCATTTTTAGTTCTGTCCTCCACCAAGATAATGGAGAAACTTTAAAGTTTCATATAGAATTTTCAAAAAATATTAATTACTATAAGAATTAACAGATATTTCACACAAACTTCATAATATTCAAAAAATAATATTAATTTTTGTAGGTAAATTTATATTATACAAATTTTTAAAATTTTAATCATCATATATTGTTTAAAAATTAATTCAACACCACCTCAAAATAACTTTTAAAAAATTTATTATAAAAAATAATAAATTTAAATAACAGAGTATAACTTATTTATATTTTCAATATATTTCATTAAATTCAACTTTTAGTCTAATGACTTTTTAAATAAACCATTTAATAAAAATATTTAATAATATAAAAATAAATTATATATTAAATTTTTTTAGTATATGATGACAATAATTAAATTTAAACTCTATACATATTATTTAGATTCAACATTATATTATATATTAAGAAGTTTAATTCAATTAGTTGAATAATATATGTAAATTTATTATAAACATCTTATATATGTCTTTAATTCTAATAAATTAAAAAAAAATCAACACTATACTCATTTTAATAAGTATAACTTATATAAATTAACTTATATTATTTTTTTTTTACATAGATTTACTTATAATGTATTACACTCTTGAAGTTTAAATAATTTTCAAATAATATTTTGGTTTACAATAAAATAAAGAAGTTTTATTTTTTATTATTTTATTTTTTTTATTTTAATATTTTAAAAAATTATTTTTAATCTTTATTTTTAAGAAACGTAATCAAATAATAACATATCAACAACAATTTATGTTATTAAAAAAATTGATAAGATAATTATATATAATTTGCTGAAAAAAATTATATTTGATTAATCATTTTTAGTTAAAAATATTATTTAGAAGTATAAATTTAAATTAAAATTTTTAAAAAATTAAAATAAAAATATTCTATTTTATAGAGACTAAAAGATTATTTAAGTATATTTTTAATTTAATTTTGATAATCTTTTAATAAAAACATTAATCTTACAATTTTAATAAGTGAAAACTATTTTAATTATCACTTTAAAAATAATTATTATAAAAATTAATCATTTTTAATAAAATAATATTTAATAATTAATTAATAATATAAGATAAATCTTTATAACATCACTGCATTTTAATAAAATTCATTTTTTAGGTAATGTTCCACTAGCCCTACGTTATGTCAAAATGTTGTTTATCCCAGGGGATGCGGAATCAAGAAAAATAGTTCATTCGAACATAATATTTTTCTCTTAAAAAAATGATATTACCTTCACTCCTTACTATAAATTTTAATTAAATAATTTATTAAAATTAAAATTTTTAATTAATTTAATTAAAAATATTAATTTTATCTTAAATTAATATTTTAAAAATTATTTTTAAAATAAAAATAACAAATATTAATGATATTTCTTTCATCATGACATTATTTATAATAATTTTAATAAAAATATTTTTATAAAAAATAACTAATGTTGAAGACATTTTAGATTAGTACATAAAAATGATTAAATCACATTTTTAGTTTGAATTTTATAATAAATATTGAAAATAATAATATTTTAAAAATTAAACTAATTGTTAAAATAAAAAATCATTCACAAATTATTAATTTAATTATGATCAGATTATGATTTAATTGTTAATAATTAAATTTATTTTAATATCGTATAATTTGTTATGCTAAAAATTGGTATGAAATTGTAAAAGTCATATTAAAGTAAAAATTAAATAAATATAAAAATCTATTGTGATTATCTTAAATATTCTTTACATAATAAAATTATAATTTATAAAAATGGATACAATATGTTTATGATTTCTCATTTTATTTTAATTTTTAATTTTAATTATTCACAATTTGGTTACTATTTTAATCTTGTTATATTATTTTGTTTTATTTTTAGTTTCTATTATTAAATTTATATGTTAAGTAATAATATAAAAATATAAATAATGTATAGAAATATATTTTAAATTTTTTTTGAAAATTTTAATTGTGCCAAATTTTTATAGTTTAAATATTTATTTTGTAACAATTCTAGTTATTTTAAAAACCCGATGTTCGAAATTTTGATTTTTTTTTTTTTTTTGCTTTTGCAGTAACATTTCTCATAATTCTAATTAGTAAAATTTTTGTAACTATTAAGCTACATTAAAAATTAAAAAATAAATTTTGAATATAAAATTCTACTCGTTATATTATTACTTAACAATTAAAATTAATATAAAAAATTAAAAATAAAAATCATAATAAAATAAAAGATTAAAAATATATTATATATCCTAAAAAATAATAAATTATTAATAATTAATAAATAAATAAAATAATAATAATATGTACAATTATTTTTAAACCTTTTATCTGAAAATGAATTTTAAACTAAATAATTAATCTTTTTTTAAAATTAAACAAATCAATTTAGCATTTTTTGGATTAATGATTTTTTTCTTAGAAATAACATGTATTTTTTATTAGAGTATTCATATTTAAGTTAAGTAAGACTATTTTGAGAAATATTCTTTTTGATATTTATCAAAGTTATATACTTAGATTTAAATTTAAAATTATTAATTAAACTACAATATTTTTATATTAACTAATTCATGTATTCAATAATAAGTAAGGAGAATTTTCGTTCATGTAAAGTTGAAGTTTCTTTTAATTTGCATCCCTAATTTTTAAAACTCCATATTTTATCCTTGCATTTTATGATTTTATAAATAATCAAACCTTCATTCCTAATATGTCAAACTTTTATTCCCAAATTTTGCAGGTTAGAAATTAATGTTTGAATATTTACGGAATATGGTTATGAAAATTGGGCATTTTAAAAGAAAAAAAAAAATACCAATTTTACGGAGATGATACGTTAACTTTTTTTTTCTTCCATGCACGACTAATGAATTGTTTTTTTCCATTTATCTAACTCGATATTATTTTATATCTCCACATAGACATTATTATCATTATTTTGACTGAAGACATTATTATTTTTAATAATTGCAAATATGGATTTTTTTTAACATCTGGAATTAGGGTTTTTGTCACTTCTGTGATTAATTATCTAGAAAACATTTAATTTGTAATTAAAAAATAAAAATAGTATGTGCCATTTTTATATATATATAAAAAAGTAAAACGTACCATTTATAGGAAAAATTGTACTGCAAAATTAAATCATTGTTAAAATAATACAATTTGATAGGAAAAATTAACGTAAAATAAGTTATTTAGTAATGCAAGTACATAAATCTGGAAGAAAAAAAAATCAAATATATATAAACAGTAAGTGTACAGATCTAATATGATATTCACAGGGACTAAGTTTTATGATTATCAATTTATTATGATTTTAAAAAATAAAATGAGAGATTTTATCTTGTTGAAACGAGAATAATGAAAATCAAAATAGAAATTAGAAGCATATAAACATAACACAAGAATATAAAGAATGACGGAAATGGAAAAGCAATAACGGTTTATGGTATTAGGATTACCATAAAGACAATTGAAAAATCTAAATTAATTAACGAATTATTAAGGTTAAACTTCTTTAAAAGACAATTGTTCTATTTTAGTTTAAGTTTCCTTTTGAGATAAAAAAAAATATAATTGAAATGACTCATTTTTGTAATAATTACATTCAATTAAATTTATTAAACTTTTATAAAAATTTACCGAGTATTCTTTGTAAAACTTAAAATTACTTTAATAATTTACACTTTACTTTCAAATTTTTATAGTTCTAACAATTAATTTTTTTAAATTTTTATTATTGTATGTTCAAATAACTAGATTCTCTAATGATCTAAGAGATGAAAATATATTGTCAACTAATTCACTTACACAAATTCAATGAGAATCAAACAAGAAAAAAATTCAAATATTAATAAAAGAGAGTACAATAGTCAATTTGAAATTATTAATGTATAAAAAACATTATCAAAATTCAAAATCTAAAAAATGAAGTAAATCATAATTTAAGAAAAATCATAAAGATAAAACAAGAACATTTAAATAATAAAGGCTAAAGCATAATAAATCATCTTTAATCTTCAATCCTTGTACTATCGCTTTTTCCTAAAAAAAATCAAACAAGAACTTGCCAAAACAAACTCTATAAGATCTATGTTAAACATTAAAAATGAGTTTTTGATTTATAATTCAAGAAACAAAAAATGCTAGTAAACAATTTTAAAAACTCAATTAACTAAAATGATTAAGTATCTTAATGTCTTCATTATTCCTTCTAAGATATTTTCCCCTTCTTCTAAATCTTTTATTCTTATGCAATTTACAACCAACTCTCAATTAATTTAATCCTGAATTCTCAAGTAATAAATACTTTATTCTTAATTATGAATCCTAATCTCTTAGACAAAAAGATTAGTAATCAAAATCATAATTCACACAAAATGTATACAATATATCCTTGTCCTTATCTTTAGACTTAAAATTTGAATAACTATTGAGTTGGAATAGTCTAACCCCAAAATTCTCAACTACAAGATTTAGATTATAAAATGTTTATTAACAAGTATCAATACAAGAAAAAATATTAAGCACAAATTCAACAACTAAATCAATATAAGAAAAAAAGATTTAATGGCTATAAAAAATAATAAATATTTTAATGCTTAATTAATAACATCCTTTTATAAAAAAATATCATTTTATAGTTTCATTTTTTAATAATTTTGGTCTACATTTGTAAAACAAATTTCAATTGAAAGTACATCAACAAACCACATTTTATTACATGCATGGATCATGAATAAAAATAAAAAATCGTAAACTATTATAAGATAAGTAATTATGATTTTAAATTATTTTTGGATATTATTATCTTTTAACCATTATTTGTTTATCATTTTTAGAAATAAATAACAATTAAAGTCATATTAATTTTAAAAAATAAAATATACATGTTTTAATATTCACATTGATAAAATTAGAGTAAATAAATAAATAATTATGTATATAATATGGTTAATTACTATTTTAACTTATTGATACATTTTTCTTTTTAAATCTTATTATTATAAGTTTTAATAAAATAAATTTCAAACAACATTGATTTAATTTAATTTCTAAATGATTAGTTATAATGTATATCAATAGCTATACATTATTTAATACTTTTAAATTTTCAAAAAAAATTATAATTATTTTTTCTAAATTTGTATGATAAATTGAAACTAAAATGTACTAGTTATTTATAAACCATAAAAATATTTTTATATTATATATTGATCATAAATAAAGAAAAAAAATTATTAATATAATACAAGTAGATATTATTTCAAATTATCTACAATTTTTGTTAACTTCTAATCTCATCCGTTTTTTTTTCAAGAGTGAATATAAGTACTAATGAAAACAAATTAGAAAATATTTAGGTATTTTAAAACTTTCACGCACGAGATTCCACCAGTTTTCCTCCCAAACCAAAATAGGTCAACGTGAGAATGAAGTTGACCGAGTTCTAGCCACGCGTCGCAATGTGATTTGCCTACGGTTGCGGAGTGGATCTCCTACATCGTAGATGATTACGGAATATATTAATATTGTATATATAAAATATGTTGTTTTTCTCTCTTTGTCGCAGTGGTAGCAGCTGAACCGTTTCGTTTTCAATCCAAGGGAAGAACAAAGATTCAATTCATGGCGGCTGCAAAGCTTCAAGCTTTATGGAATCACCCGGCTGGGCCAAAAACCAGTGAGTTGCTTCGATTTTCGTTTTGTCGTAACCCTTCGTGTTTTGCTGTTCTCTCGCACTTCCGATTTTCATTGCTATGTGGTTGATTTTTTTTATCTGAATTTATATATATATATAAATCAGCGACAGGATTTGGCTTAGATTACAGATTCTGATTTAGTGATTTTATAAAATGCCATGTGCACTGCTTGATTTATAACCTAAGATTTTTTTTAAAAAAAAAATTAACCTAATTTGACTTTGGATTGCATCTTGAGAAAAGGGTTTTGTCGGGTGTGAAGGATTACGAAACTATTGGTTAGATATTTGAGATTGTTGGGAACTTGGGCTTCATCTATTAGTTAATTTCTGAACATAAGGAGAGGGTTGGGTAGATAAAATTGAAAATGAGATGAATGACCCAGAAAAAATTGAATGTTTATATTTTTCCATCTGCGGAAAGTGGAAGGCACCAGCAAACAAACTTGTGCATGCAAATGAGATGCTGCTTGATATGATCATTTTAAAATTTCACATTTTTTGAAGTATCATGTTTGCTGGATTTATATGAAAAAACTGAAAATGCACTTCATGTTTTCAGTGAATTGGAAGAATGATGTTATTGTTGTATTATGACATGATTTAAAGAATGCAGTGGAACTTGAATAAGTCTTTCTGTTCAGGAAAAATAAAGGTAATTAGTTTCGGAGTTGCAGTTGGAAAGATAACAATTGTTGAATGCACTCCAGTCATATATATATACATAGATTTCCGTATGTTGCACTTTGTAAACATCACTTGCTCAAAGTACCAATACCGTATAGATTATATTTGACAAGTGTCCGACATTATTTTCCCCCTAATTCAAATTGTTGCTCTTCTTATGCTTCTAGTGACCAATTTTATTAGTATAAATGCATAAATTAATCAGTTGCTTTATGCAGTTCACTTCTGGGCACCTACCTTTAAGTGGGGCATCAGCATTGCCAATATTGCTGATTTCTCGAAACCACCTGAGAAACTTTCGTATCCTCAACAAATAGGTATGCATGTACACAAACAACTGTATTTACTGTTATCTATCATAGACCACTTTCCTTGCCTCCCACTCTCACTCTGTCTCTGTCTCAGTCTCTCGGGTTCCCTGAAAGATACAGACAACGCTTAGTATTCAAGTTGCAGGCAGTTTTAGTATATATCATTGTGTATTGGGTTTTATTTACATCTATACTTTGCTGATTAATTTTTTTTTGGTTTTTATGCAGCGGTGACAGCTACTGGAATTATCTGGTCTCGTTACAGCACTGTAATTACCCCTGTAAGTTTGGTTTTTCTAGAGACAGATTTCTTTTAGGTAGTTCAGTAAATAATGGTGTGTGTTTTTAGACACGATTATTTATGGACCTCCAATGCAAACAATGTTTCATAATTTTTGCTTTACTAACTTCATCATTGTACATGATATGTACATAACTTTAGTTATAGTTGCATAACTCTTTTTCCTTGTATTGCAAAAGTATGACATTATACCAGGACTTGTGTAAAATCCAGAGCATACAAGAATTCTAATTGTAGAATTGGCAGAATGGAAAAATATTAGTCGTCATTGTTTGAATTGCTTAAAACAGGATAGAATGGAATGCGTTTCGCTCTGTTCAATGCATATCTTTTTCTTCTCAATCTGAAGATATAAGATATAATGCAATGGAATTAACATTGTTCACTAGCCTTGTTACCATTTCATCCACTTCCGAATGAAAACTTTACTGCAGTCTATTATGAAAATATCTAAATAATAGAATGATAATTTTATTATATTCCATTTTCTCACTTTCCATCTCATTCCAACTATCATAAATATTGAACACAGTCTTAGTTATTTCAGTGATATCTCTAGACTCTAGGTACTATTGCATGACAGTTACTTCATGAACTTTTTGCTTACCAATCACACTGGTTGGAGGGAAGTGACAAAAATGAAAACTACTTCATAAGCTTTGACAGTACAATTTTTCAGAATCCAGATAAATTTTTTGCAACTATCTTCTATGTTGCAGAAAAATTGGAACCTGTTTAGTGTAAACATCGCAATGGCAGGGACGGGCATATACCAACTCTCACGCAAATTGCGGTAAGGGATGTTTATCATTATATTTTAGTTCTGTATAAGTTCTCCTTCATGACCTTGTGTTCTGGGTTCTAGTCACAAACAGATTCTTCCTCATGTGATAGTAAGGTTGTATACATCTCACCTTGTCCTATGCCTCAAAATAGCGGGAACCTCATGCCACACCGTTTGTAATCAATAATAAACTTTACTTTCTTAAGTGTATTGTGTCTGATATATCAGAAAAACAAATTTAGTTATTTTTTCACAAAATTTAAGAAGGCAATAGGGAGGAAAGAAATACAATTACAATGTCAAATGAAACTCTGCCTTGTGATAACGTTCCTTACTATGCTACTTTCCAGGCATGATTATTCCTCCGAAGCGGCTGTCACAAAAGAATGATGTTAAATATTTGATAATCTCAAGTTATTGTGTACTTGGAGGCAGATGCCCAGGCTGTAATTTCCGTTGTTCGACATATAATTGTATTCTTACTTTTGGACGTCTAGTTCATTTGCACTTTTGCAATTTTCAAACTGTTAAAGCATTCTCACTTATGTGTGTTTTCCTACAGTATTTGACTGTGGTAAAATAAGGGAATCAAGATAAGCAGGCAACTGAATACAAATGGCCCCTAATGGGCAACTCTGATATTGCTTACTATCATATTATAAATCACAGCTCTTAAAGTCACTCTGCCACCCGAACCGTTTAGCATTTTTATGCACCACGTTATGTGCTTTAGTAGACGGCTTAAATATTGCCTAGATTTCAAATCGGAGGGTGATAATTCAGCTCCGGTAAAACTTGTAATTTTCTACTTTTTTAATTTTAGTTTCTTTTAATGTTTTTAAAGAGACGTGTTATATTATCAAATTCCATATCATTAATTAAGTGATGTTAAATGCCGTGCCATAAAAAAATGTAATGTTATTAGTACTGCATCAATATAAATGCAGCATTTTATTTTTCAAATATTTTTTAAAATTAAATATTAAAATAAAAAATATTCCAGAGACTAAAATACATGAATTAAAAATTAAAAAATATGAGAATTAAAAATTAACATAAATTATTTACAAGGACAGAAAAAGTGACATCTGTTTTAAGTTTTAAATAAAATAAAGTAAACAATCAAACATTAAGGATAAGTCAATTTTGACCTACTAAATTTTTTTAATAACGTAGTTAAAAGGTAAGTTAGATTTTTAAATAGGTTAAATCAAGTAAAAACAATCTATACTAAGCTAAATCTAAACTTTGAATTAACAAGTTAAGTTTACTTAAATTATGTTTAATTGAATCTATTTTTAAGACTGATGTCAACATGACTCATTTTTTTATAATTAATGTCAATATGACAGAGTAAAATATCATTTGCATTCTCATCACCTTCAAAGTTGGACGTGGAGTGACTTTTGACGAATGTGACTTAGTATTATGGTTGTTTAAAATGTGTCTTGATGAGTGGTGTCCAGGTCTTACTTAAGTTGTCATAGTGATGAGGTTATGGTGTTGATTATTGTGATATGGACATGAATAATAATCTCAGGTATCAAATAACAAGATTAAGTGCAATATGATCTTAACACTAAGATTTTTGGGTGCTAGTTATAGGTGACGTAATGATGGTTTGAAGGTGAAATCATGAATCAATTTTATGGTAGAAATTTGCATAAAGTTGATGTCTTGAGTTACATGGTAGTTCAAATGAAATAAAGTGTGTTTTGATCCAACATTCCTTATTAAAATTGTTAAGTGTGAAAGAGTATTGATGGTTTGTTGGATCAATTTTCATGGTCAAAATTTAGTTAAGTATGTCATATGTGAAGGCAAAGAAAGGAAGTATATGAGAGATATTTTAATATTAAAATTTTTATTTTATATTATTATTTAATTTTAAGATTCAATGTTTTTTTTTCAAGCAAATGTCACTTTTGCTTTTAACTCAATAAATTATTTATAGTTTTTATAAACAATTTTTTTATATATAGTTCTTATGATATATTTATTTTAATATTTAATTTATAAATAATTAAAAATAAATTAATGCGACACATGATGTGATATTTTTACTAACGCGATATTAAGAATATATTTTAATGTAACATTTGATTATATCATTATTTGATAATGAAATATTTAATGATATCATTATTTGTTAATTATATCAACAATTAATATCAATCTAACAATGAGAACCAAATAAAATATACTCAATATAACACATTTTTTAAAAAAACAAAAATAAAACTGTATAAATTATATAGATAAAATATTTTTGAGTAGATAAAAATATATTTAATCCTAACAATAATAACTTTAACGGACATAAAATGGCTCCACTAATTAAAACAACAAAAAATTTATACTAAATACTTCTGAAATTTTGTAAAATTATACAAATATTTATTGTTACTTATATTCCTACATCTGTTTAATTTTTAAAAAATATTAATATTTTATTATATTTTATTACATTATTATTTTTTTAATGTTTATAAATTATAATAACGTCTCTTTATAGTTATTTATTATATCAAAATCTTTATAAAAAAAAGTTGTTTTAATTATTAAAAATACAAAAATATTCATATAATTTTATCAAATCTGAATTGTTAGTATAAATTGGCCGAGAGGGCTACCAAATGACACTAAAGTGGGAGAATATTTGAGCTGACATGCACATCGATGAAGTGAAACACAACAAATATAAAAAAGAAATGTAT
Source organism: Pachyrhizus erosus (assembly GCA_026544285.1). Taxonomy (NCBI): domain Eukaryota; kingdom Viridiplantae; phylum Streptophyta; class Magnoliopsida; order Fabales; family Fabaceae; genus Pachyrhizus; species Pachyrhizus erosus. The sequence continues at coordinate 7,852 of JAMLFT010004482.1, read as the reverse complement.
ATAGCATTATAACTGTTCTGTTTGCATATCCAAGGCAGCAAGTGTTGTGCATGCTTGGATGTCAGAAGAGAGAACTCAAAACAACAAATTATTCCCTCTTCATTATGTGCATTAATATTCAAGAACTTGCGTTACAATTCTTACAAGTACATTCCCAACTCCTATGCAAATACAGCCATGGAATAAATGTAACTAATAGATTGACATTCAGTTTAACAAAATTAAATTTCAAATATACTCTAAATGCTTTTACGTTTGGTAGGTCTGAGATAATTTACTCTATATTCAAAACACCAAAAGATTAAATAATCTACCAAAATAAAATATGAAATAAACTCAGACCTGTACCATAGTAGCAATTATAATTCAAAAGGCTAAATGGTTCAATTCTAGTCAACAGGAAAGTATCAGAAGCACATTTTCATCAGGAATGTTTTTTCTTAAATGAAAAAATAAATCCAATTTAGCTCCACACGGTTGTAGTTTCAAAGTCCATAATATCCTATTTCAATAAATATCTGGAAAAAATTTGTCCAATCGTTGGGAAAAAGGTACACTATCCGTTCCTCCAACACATTACATTCAGCCCAGCAAGGACACTCAATAAAAATAAATAAATCCATATTTTAGGCATATGCCGTTACAATAATCCAACCTAAAATAACCAGTGGTTGAAACATAAAGCCAGGGGAAAATTCCCTTCCGTCAGACAAATGTATAGACTGAACCATTTATGTTCTCACTATCCGGAGAATCATGAAACCCCTGTTCATGTTTCAGTACCACTTGAGTTAACTTGCATTACTGGCCATCTCTTGTTTGATTAGTTTTTGAATCAGAATCATGTTCATCGTCATGTGATGTCAAGCCCAAACTTAAATCCAATGTACTTTCATTCAGATCTTGGCGCACTACCTGATTTTTGTACTGAGACTGAAATATAAGACCAAATTCACAATTTATATATTATTAAATGGGATCAAGTGCTTCACTAGTCACTGCTGTGGACTTTAATTTAGTAACAAATAAGACAAATTTGAAGCTGAGTTACATGATGGTAATGCCCAATCCATAAATTTTCAAATTGTCTAAGGCTTATTTGAAGAATAAAAATTGTCCGTTAAAAATGAAAGATGAGAACCATCATTGTGTAATTTTAACCTCAGAAATAATTCCCTTTCATCAATGTATGCGGGTGTAGAATAGATTGTGGGCTGCAGTAATCACTTTCTAGATGATACTTAGGAAAAATGGAAGAAAATGTGGAGAAACATGAAGTAAACAAAAGTTTCGTGCAAAGGTTTACCTGATTTTCTTCCATTGGGACATCATTTATGTCAGGTTTTTCATCCAAAGTCTCGTTCTTGCGAGTTGGTTCTGCTGCACCTGAATCAGCATCAATTGGTTTAGATTCCTCATCAACTTTCTCAGCACCCTCATTTTCTGCACCCTCATTTCTCTGCTCCTCTAGTAGAGCAACCTGCATCATCAGACAATCCAGATTACCACACCTTTCCAAACCTCGTTACCATTTGACAGAATAAACCAGTATCAATTTATTATCATCACTGAAAGCATGAATACTGAATTGATTCATAAATGGTGTAAGTGTACCACAGATGACTACGATGGATCAACAGCTCTGGCTAGTCCAGCATAGTTATTACTGTTGAATATCATCAGTTCTGTGACAATTTTTAATGACAACTCACAAATACAATACTGTGTATTTGAAAGCAAAATCACTGGACTCTTGTTCTGAGAATGCATTCATATGGAACATGACTAGCACCAATGAGTGTTGCACATACCATTTCCATCATTAGTGTAAAGCATCCAATGCAACACTACAAGTCTACAGTATAACACAGAATCATGTCCCACAACCATTAATGAGAGGAAACAGTTAAACTCTTCAGCCAAATTGTAGCTAACTGCATCAATACCGCCAATCTGAAATCTTACAAGTGATGCACGGCAAACACATACTTTAGATTTAACAAACTACAGATGCATCCAGATAATTAAAGAATGAATCCCCACTTTAGCCCTTGAATGATTTTTGGAACATCAATTTGGCCCTTGAAAGGCTATTAAATCAATTTGCTTTGACATCAAAATTAGTCCAGAAGTGACTGTTACTTAGACCAACAACTTGATGTAATTTGAGGACCAAATTGATTTTGCTAATCTTTTGAGGAATAAATTGGGGGTTTATGGTTTAATAATATTATTATGCTGCTTGTCTTGCCACTATTATGTCATATTAGAACAGACAAAAAAGCATGTCCAGAACGTTCCATCAATAATTCTACAAATATTTATCAGGAAATGAAATGATATTATTATCAGTTGTTCAGAAAATCCATAGATGTATGCGTGTGTTTGGTTTAGTTTATTTCTCAAAAATAATCACTTATTTTTTACAGCTTTCTGAGTAAGTTTTTGAAAAGAAAAAAATATTTCTCACAAAAAAGTTGTTCCCAAATACATGCTATTCATACAAAAGTTGAGGAGAGAGATCGGGATCTATACATGTAACAAAATAACATATTGAAACCAATTTGGCTGTGTGTGATTAGTCTTCACAAATGGAACCCCTTTTTGCATTAGGCTCCATTTAGGGCCACAACTCACTATGAAAATATATCTTTCCTTTCCATCTCCACCAAAACAATCCTCGCCTCCAACACTATGGTTCTCGTTATATTTTTCTTTTTCATAGAACTTTAATTCACATGTCTGAGTGATTGAGTCAAGTCACTTTCTGCACTAGAGTTGTTCTTTTCATCCATCATATAAATTGCAGACTTACAATTATCACAAGTTGTTTCTATATCCCAGCTTTGGACAAAACTAACCACACTTTTTGATAAGTATTTTCTTTGATTACCTTTATTTTATCATCCTTCATCACCTAGGCTCTAGCTCAAGAGTGAATTTCCATCTTTAATTAGCATACTTCCGTACCATCTTGGTGCACTCATACTAGACTGAATTTCATTTCTTAAACAAAGAAGTTGGACACTTGGGACAGTAATAGCTAGGTAGGGGATCATAAGCCATGTTTCTTGTTCCCGATTCAAGTTTCTTCAAAGTTTAGACGAACTGATATCAAGCAGTACCACAGAGTGAATAATTTCATACGATGACATTAAGAAGTACGTATATAAACCGTCTAATTTAGCCCCTCTCCCCCAATATTTTTTCATAGGAGTTAGAGAAAACTAATTTATTCAATCTAATGCTTTTGTCATTCAGAAAGCCACCAAAATAAAAAAGGCATTTTCATATATTACAGAAAGATAGAAAATTTGATCTTAACAAATTAAAGATACTTGCATTTCTTATCTTTCTTCCTTTCTCCTGTTGTTTATAATCCCTGAGAAAAAACAGATTCTATGGTATAAATGTCCAAGAATCAGAAATACCCTGCAATGTCTTGATGAGCTGATAGTAAATTCCAATTAAAATTATAACTTCAAAGTTCAAATACTCACACATACATGCACGAGAAGCAACCAACAAACTGCTCAAGCTTAATTTAAATTAAGTCTTTATCAATTAGATTCAGTCTCCCAATATCTTTCAAGCGTGGTCCAAAACAAAGGGACAAAAAGAATCAAGTAAGGCTGAATAAGACACAAATGATCAGGACATCGTAGTCATTACAATCCATTTTATACCATGCAAAGAACTCATTGCGCGCATATGACAAGGGTCACCCAACCATATAAGTGAAATTTCCTTTCCATATTTTCGAATTTAAACAAGTTTACGGCGTGTGGCAGTTTCAATAAAACCCTAAACAAAGTGATTAATAAAAGGCGCAAAACAGTGTAATTTGAATACCGGAACATATTTGAATTTTCTTCGAGGCGGTTCTTCAGGTGGTTCTGGAGGCGCGTCCTTGGCGTTACCGTTAGCGTTGGCGTTGTTGTTGTTGGTGTTGTTGCTTTGGGTGATAGGGGTCCATTTGTAAAGGAGAAGAGGAGAGGCATTGGAAGCGTGGTTGTGGTTATTGTGATGATTGGTGTTGGAATTAGAGGAAGCAGAAGAGGGTGATACGTGGATCCATTTCTTCTTCCACTTCCGCACTGGTCCAGTGAAAACCGTGGCCGGTCCATAACGGGTCGAGGACCGCCCCAGTCGGGCCCCAACTCCCTCCATCTATCACGGATCTGCCCACTCTCTGCGCCCTCGGATCCGCCTCCGCCAAGAGCAACCCGCTTTTTTTTTTTTTTTTCCTTTTCTTTCTTTCTTTTACGATAATATTTGGACTTTGGGTTTCGAATAGAATTCACTCCCTCTACAAAACCCTTCTACGACTACAATTTCTAAATACAAGCAGTGTCTTTCTTTTTATCCTTGCCCTTCTCTGTCTCGCTGAAAGATCCAGTGCATCGCTCCTATGTGTTGCTGTTTATTCTATCGCCAATCACGACCGTTCGTCCCGTTTGGCTTTTTATGCTGCCAATGAAACGGGTCGGATCGAAATTTAACTATCCATATTTCCATTTCTACAAGGAGTACGTGGTGTCGGGATAGAAAATTAAATATGCGGGAATTTTATCTACCTTATTTTAAAATTTTATTTGTTTATATTTAATTTTAAATAAATCTTATATTATAATAATTAAAATTATTTAATTATTATAAGAATTTGAAGTATGAAAATATATAAGAAATGATTAAATTACTTCATACATAACTTTAATGATCAAGTTATATGAAAAAATTTGTTTGATATTTTTTTTTAAATTTAATAATTATAACTAGTAATTTTGAGATTTAAAAAAAGTAAATGAAAGGAATGAATAACTATTTTAAAATTACTTTTTTAGACTAACTTGATATCTTTTATATATATATATATATACATTTAACTTCTTCCATTATATTATTCATACATGTGTGGTCTTTTATCCATGTTGTATTCACTCCTTTGAGTCCATCCAAGATTATTTAAAGGTGTTTTCTTTCATCAAATTGCTGCTTGACAAGAAAAGTACCATCAAATAATATGTATTTCCATTTGTCCCCTGGATAAATGATTTGTGAGACCCTTAATACATCAAAAGAATTGGGCTCACATGCATAAGTTAGTTAAAACTTAGATATAACCTTCAAATCATTATGTGTGTAACTTATTCACAAAGAATGCCTACCACAAAGTAGTGAGAACAAATTTATCATTTTCCGTGAATAATAGTATATGATTGTTTTGTATTCTTCCTATTAAAAAAAAGTAATATTATTTTTCTTCAAGCAACAAAGTGAATGGATGGATACATACAAACGATGTTTCATCGTTCAAGTCAAGTTGTCCACTTTCAATAGGATGACAGTAAAGGAGAAAATTATGTAGTAATGTCTGAATGAGTTTGGTAAATTATTGTTGTTTAGTAAGATTCAAAATTTATTTTTTTGTTAATGGCTTTTGTAAGCTATGAAACTTTTTGACACCGTTAACACCGAGTCAACTAATATAATATCTCCATTTAAAACATCATATTTTATCCGAATATAAAAATTCCAATTTTTTTCTATTGAAAACTTTAATCTCAAACCTTACACTTTTTTTTTTCAAAATTCATTAAATTTTTAATTTATGAGTCTTTTAAATGATTTTTCTATCTCAAAATAATTTTAAACCTCTAATTATTTGGATAAAAAAAAAATAAGAAGTTGATGATTTTATGTAAAAAGAAAGGAAACAAAAGACTTAATTATAACGATTAAAAATTGAGAAATTATTCAATGAAAAATTATTCAACCACCTAAATCATACAATAGAGAAAATAAAAAGTAACTAAACCGAATAAAGTGTCATAACTCAACTATTTGAAAGAAAGGAAAAATAAACATTTTCAAACTACTTATATACTACTTTTAAATTAAAATTTAAAAATAAATAAAAATTGTATGTTGGTTTTTATTTATTTAAATTAAAATATCGTTTTAAATCAAAATTTGATTGATAAAAAATAATAAAAACTTTAGTTTATTTTTTAAACTAGTCATTTTGTTCAATAAAAAATATATTTATAAAATAAAAATTATTGTGTAAGATTAATTTCACTTACACAAATTTATTTTAATAATAATAAAAATAAATAAAATACAAGTATTTAAAATTATAAAAAAATTACCCCAATTAATCAAACTTTATTTTAATGATAATTTTTAATATATATATATATATATAAACGAGACTTAAACAACTTAGATATATAAATAAAAGATAATTTTTTCATCTAAACTTTTGAATAGTCACGAAAAAAGATAAAGCTTAGGGATTGAAGACTTGAAGTTGTGTCTTAATCAGTTAATCATAAGAAGCTTTTGATAAGTTACTTGAGGGATGTTTTGGTTTGATTATTTTTTTTATCTTTATAATTGATTTTTTTTTAGTAATTATAGTTTTAATATTTTAATTTTTAACTATTTTTATTTCTGATGTCTAAGATAATTTAATGCTATTATATGTAAATGTTTTTAAATTATTTAAAATTAAAACTATCTCATTTTTTTTATAGTTTTTCACAGTCGATGTTAATTTTATAATAATTTTAAAATTTTAACTATAAAAATTACAACATAATATTTTAAATTATAGGTACTTAAATAAAAAAATTATAATTACAAATATAAAAAATAATTAAACCGTATTTTATTTTATTTTAGAGTGAAATAAGTTCAAACCATTTGATTTATAATTAATTAATAATTACAATGAGGAATATGACGATAACTAGTGGGATAAACATAAGTGGTTGTTCTTACAAGAAGTGAACAATTACATTATCTTGTCTCCTCAAACTCTATTTGGCATGTTTGGAAAAATTGACAGGATCTCCCTATAATTGTTAAGTATGGAACCAAGTTCATAATTATGTCAGGTTGAGAGTTGTTGAGCTTGTCCACAATAACCTTACAATCCATGTACAAAATAGCGCGTGTCACGCCCATATTGGCAACCCACTGCATTTACCTGATGAACACCGATGCCTCACCTTAAGCCACATGATTACATGGTTCCATCCAAGCTGATACAAAATCTCCCCTCTCATCACGAACACACATTCCGCAACTGCTGGTAATGCAATTCTGATTCCAAAATGCAGTATCCAGATTTCATTTTAGGAAACCAATATGAGGTGTTGTTATCCACCCTTCGTGCATGATGTGAGGAGAAGATCCACCAGTCCATGACTGCTATCCTCCTTTCCTTTGGCCGCACTCCATTTGTTCAGGAATTTTTTTGCTTTCTTAACAGTTTGTTGATTGAGCTGTCATAGGTTTCCAGATGCTCCAAATTATCATCCCGGATAATTCCTGTTTATTAGCCTAATCCAACATATGCAGTAATTCAAAACAAACCTCATTAAAAGTTTCACAGTGCTTCTTTCTCAGTTTCTATACTCTACTGCGCATTTTCTTTCTCTCTTTAATTTTTGTTACAAGTCAAAACCATGAATTGAGTAACCCGAGTTCGAAAATCCGTTTAGTTCTCATCATTTTCCTTGAACATGTTGCGCTTGATTCCCTGCTGATCATCCGTACAACCTGGCCTAACATAAGTCGTGTCACGTACCTTGACTGTCCTTTTGTCTATCTAAGTTGATTATAGTATCTAGAGCTTCGATCCTAGCTGTGCGTATTAGTTAGGTTAATAAATGAGAATACAGTATCTTTATATAAATGTATCGTCTAATTTTAAGGTATCGTGTGTATCAAGGTATGGTATGTTATTAAGGATGTTAGTGTTGAATACAATAGTAGGATTTTTCTCTTTGATGTACCTCACTGTATTGCTTGATTCAAAGATGCAATTGAGGCTATATATAGC
>JAMLFT010004481.1:0-19454 GCA_026544285.1 Pachyrhizus erosus | reverse complement strand
ATTTTTAAAAATTATTAATAAGTAATGATCTCTAATATTATATATATATATATATTATGTATCTTGTATAATAATAATAATAATAATAAATTTAAATAACTTTCTAATTCTATAAAATCTAAATTTTAAATTTTAATTATTTAAGATTTTTATTTTTTTATTTTATTTGTATTTTTATTAGTAAGTGACAATATTAAATAATGACGTAACATTTATGTTAATAACTTACATATTGACATCTTGTATTAAATAAAATAATATTTTTATATAATAAGTTAAATCTATTTAACTTAATATTTTAAAAATAAAAGTAGTATTATATACATCATAAAAATAATTTAATTAAGAAATTATAATTTTATGACTAAAAAATAATATATATTTTACTCAAGTAAAATAGTTAATTTAAATAATTAAATATTTATAAAATATAAAATTTCAAAGTATTGTTTCTTTCTTTAACTTTCATCAATAATATTTAATTATAGAAATATTTTTAAAATATATATAGAAAATATAAATTATAATTTTACTAATAACTATAATTTACATCAACATAATTTTGTTTTGTATTTATAAACACTATCAAACAAAATTACTCCTGATTAGTAATATATGCATACTTTTATGTCGACTCATTATTCGTACTTATAAATTTAGTGTTTTAAAAATTAGACTAATTATTGATTCAATTTAAATATTAAATTAATAAATTATTGATTAAATTAATAAATTGGTAATTAAATTATATGAATATATATATTATTTGTATTATAAATTTATTAATTAATTATAATAATTTAATGATAAGTTAATTTATTAAATATTTTTAAATTCTAAGTTTGACTATTGAATATGTTTTTATTTTATTTTCATTAAAATTTATAATTTAAAAAATAACAATAAATATTGATTTAATCAAACAGATTTATCAATTCAACCGTAAAATCAATCCGATAAAATCTATACAAACCGATTATTAATAACACTGCTTTTGATAAAAAAAAAAAAAAAATTGCTTCATATCCTAATTATAAAGATTAAACATTAGAAGGTTAATCAACGAATTAGATAGACGTTTCAAAGTGGTAAGTTGGCATAGTCACAAAAGAAAATATATTATATTAGACAGTGCTTATAAGAAGTTAAAAGTTCCTATTTTGAGATGAGAAAATTAAATCACTAAAACACAATTTGTAAGGAGCTTTTCTATTTGTTTTTATAAGCAAATAAAGTTTTGTTATTAAAGACTATGAGAAAGTTTAGTATAGAAGTTAACAAAAGAAGATGAGACAGATCAATACGTCACAATCTCCCAACCCAGCCACAGGAAAAAATATGTGCATTAAGACTAATATCAATAATTAAAGTTAAATTATTTTATATTAGTAAACTGAACTGACTGCTTCGCAATTTAATTGGCTCAAGATAGCTGCAAACTTATCGATAACATCTTCCCATCTGCTGCTTGTGAAAGGAAAAAATTGTAGAAATTTTGACTAATAGAAAAATCAATCAATCATTCACCAATGGTTCCCACCATTTAATTATATTTTTGTTTAAAAAATTTCATAAATAATCACTATCCAATTGTTAGTTGTGATCAGTTCTAGTGCTATAAATCAATGTTTTTTGTTCTAATTTAAATTATTAAATAATGTACAAATATGATAATAAGGGGTATTGAATAATGAATGTTACCTTTATTATCATTTGGACCATAAAAAAATTATCGAGTAGTTTTATAGTAACCTTTTTTTTAATCAAGAGGTATCCACCCTATCCTATGCAAAATTGATTCTCTTGCATTTCTACACACAAAAGAAAATTTTCTTTATAAATAAAATGAATTTCTTTATTTATTTGACAACTTTTCTATTTAAATAAAATCCACACGATGGCTAAAGTTGAGGATTAAATAGTGGATGGTATTTTTCACGCCATATGGTTTTATGTATTGATCAGTAGCATGGTGCTAATTTAAATCTTGTGCGTTTGTTTTGTTTTGTTTTTTTTCAAAATCTTTTCGTTATTAAAATTACTTATTCCTTATATATGTCAAATAATCATGTTTAACATAATAAAATTTAAAGAACCAATAATAATTTTTATTTACAAAAACTTTAATATATATATATATATATATATATATATATATGATTGATCAATGGATGTTATCTTCAATATCGCTTTGGATTATATATGTGGATTTATTAAGCAGTTCTTTTATGCTCACTTAAATCCGCAGCAATGCAGCATATGTGGATTGGTTAAAAAATCCTTTTAAAATTTAGTTTTACAATATTTAAATTAATCAACTGATAATCATTTTTAGAGAATTGCATGATTTCAAATTTCTCATTACAATAAAATATACCCAACAGAATTAAATTGAGTGATTAAAATTAAGTTTTGATAATGTAATTTTGATTGTAAATAAATTTGTTTATTCATTCTTAAATTTTATTTATTTATTTTATTTTATTTTAAGGATTTTTTTTTAAAGTTGTAGTGGTAATACTCATATAGTAAGTTACTAAATTATCTCCCCATTTCTGTATAAAAATAAAATAAAATTCACCCGTTAATGATTAAACACATTATATACGCGCATAAACACTCATTAGGTAGAGGCCAATTTTATCACATGAAATTTCTTTCTTTCCATTGAACATTTACGGATGTTAGAATGACTTTAGCTATGCATTATTGATCCATCTTTGTTACATAATGATGATTTATACGTTATAAATTTGTATTTATGTATGATTTGGACATTCTAAAATTCCTTTAAATCCATAAAAATAAGACAGAAAATATCTCTTATTTTAATAGTCTGAAATTCATTTTCTTGGTGGTAGTTTGAGTTAAAATTAAAAATAAGCGGTTTAAACTCCTTTGAAATATCAGAAAAAATTAGATAATCAAATTATAGTCGACTCAGTCTCGTCCACCAAAGAGGTGGAAAGAAGATTGAGTTGCATCTTCCTAATGTGTCATAAAAACCTCCTAATGCCATGTAAGTACCATCATAGAAAATATCCTTTGTTTTTTTAATCAGTATCTTGTATGATAGAGTACTTTTATTTATATAATTTGATATTATTTTAACTGATTCATAAAAATTAAAAAATATATAATTATTGATATTAATTTTGTTAACAAATTATATTATTTTTTAAAAGTTATCTTTAAAATTATTAAAATTTATCATTTCACTTTTTTCTTCTTAAAAAAATAATAAATAATGTATGAAGAGGAAACAGTAGTTACACAATTTACCTTTTTAATTTGTAGTGAATCTCTTGTTCAATTTTTAGAAGAGAAAGAAACTATCTTATTAATTAAAAATATTTATTAATTATTGAATTTAAAAATATAAAATAAATAAAGATATTTTGATAAGAAATTAATTTAAAAGATAAAAGAAAAAACCATATAAAAATTAGTCCATGAAAAATACTAGATAATTTTGAATCATAAATTTTTTAAGTAAGTCAAATTTATATAATTTAAGCGTAACTTGATGAAAGATAATATGGTCTTAACATTTTAATTTTGTAGATGATAATTAAAAATGATGTTGTGATGATGATTTAAGAAGGACACCATAAATTAGTTCTATATATTAAAAATTTGAAAAAACAAAAAAATCATGTTATCATTATAAAATCTTCAAATCAATTTGGTCATATAAGTGAATTTTTGAATTAAACCAAATATTCAAAATACTCTTTCTCTTTACTTCCATAGTTATGACTCAAATTACAAATCTATAAAATATGTCATAGTGAATATTTATGTAAAAAAATTTAAAATGTATTAGACATTCAAATAAGATAATGTGACATTAAATGTATTTCCATCCCTAAATATTTATCTCATATTCAAATTTTTAGATAAGCACATATATTATGTATTTAGGTCTTTATTTATATTAACATTTAATTTAAGATTTAAATATATTTTATCTTATAAATTTATCACTAATTTGTTTTTAATCCTTGTAATAATTTTATAATTTAATCTCTATAAATTAATTATTTTTAATCATGTTAATTTGACATGTTATGATAACCTTTTGTTATTTATGTGATATTTGTTGACGTCAATAACTATTAACAATTTTTTAAAGATAAATATTAATGATAAAAAGAATGAAATTTAAGAATTTTTTAAAATTTTTTTGGAAGAACTAAATTTAATAAATAAATTATAGAGAAAAAATATATTTAAGTTGATAAATAAATTTGTCAAAAAATTTATATATAAATAAGGAAGTAATATATTGATATAAAGGACGTGCTAAAAGGAGGTCCCATATCAAGCCAGCTGTTAAAGAAAAATGAAGGCAGCAACACCCCATAAAATTTAAGAGTTACTCACTTTTCATTTTGACAACAGTAACTCAGAATGAAATTTTACATTTAAAATTTTCCTTTCTAAAATGAAAAAAGAGTGGTCCTAGAATTTTATGGAGTGGATAAAAGATCACCCAAAACGAAATATTTCCTTTACCCACTGTACTCTACATTTAAACCGAGGCCTAATGCTTGCTTAAGCTTCAAAAATGGACCTCTTCTATGCATGAGAAACAAACTAGACAGTAAAGCCTTTGGTACAGCTACCTATACCTATCAACACTTTGGATCCACAATTTGTACGGATAAGTATAAAAAGCCCAAATCATCATTTTTTTGTTTACTACCTCCGTTCTTGTTATCTCACATTATTTTAAAAGATATTTCCACCTATCTATCTTTTTAATTTTTTAAACATTAAAATAGTGCTATTAATTATTATTTTTCAATGATACTTTTGCCTGAAAAGAGAAAAGTAATAGTATATCAAATGATATTAATTGTATTTCCTAATGTGTATCTATAACTTTAGATGATAAATATATAAAAATAGTAAAATTTTGTCGTGTGTATCAAAGATGATGAAAATGGTCCTTTGATTATGTTTGGACAAAGCAATTGGAAAAGCCTTCTATTGATGCAATGACACTTTTATGTACTGATATTGTCACTAACATTAAACTAATGCATAATTTCCAAAATTTTGAATTTTATGTACTGATTTAATATTATATATGTTGTGCGAATGTCGGTTGAATGATTGTTGGGCAATGCAGAAAAAATTACTTAATCAGCTCTAAAATGTCAAATGTCAATTGGTATTAGTAATACAAATGTATAAATACTTTCCAGCAGCAAATATTGTCAAATTGTGCTCTGTTTTGATTTGATTCTATAAGTTGTGCGAGTGTGTGTAGAGCGTGTGCTGAACAACGGGCAACACATTAGCGGCAAGGGTCTTCTGGGTCGACAGATATAAGTAAAAATAAATGTTACAATGCTAAATAAATCTTGTCAAAGCATGCATTTTCATTTCTGACGTGACAGTAAAAATGTCATCGCATTAATAATGACTAAAAAAAATTTGAACTTGTGTACCAATTCAATCTTAAGTTTGATTTGATGTTAAGTTGAATATCTGAAAGTATATTTGAACTTGTGTTCCAATTTTGTGTTAAGTGGGTGAAGATTTGGTGTTAGCCGAAGAGGGAGAACATGCTCTTAGGTAAGAAATAATTAGTTAATTACATATTCAGTTAAAGAACATCTATTGAAGGATGATACCCTATACTACAGGTAGATTCCAAACACTTGTTGAGAACAAAGGTCAGAGACCAAGTGCCAAAACAATCATTTTTTCTGCCTAGCAATGCTATTTCTATCTTTTACCTTGCAACAGAAAGTGGTGGCAATCATTGATTTTTGTGTGTGGACTAGAGGGTTGCAGGGACCAAAGAATCACGAACACATGTCATGGATTTTAAGGACATTAGACTAGACCATCATATAATGAAGGGTTCCACCACACCACCAAGGACAACAACATTATATAAGATGTTTAAGCTTGGTCCTAATGATTCTCAGCTGAAAATGACCCAACTAAGCTTAGCTATTTTCCTTCTGAACTTGTTCATGCCTAAGCGCTGTGTAAATTACTATAATAAGCTTGGTTGCGTTTAGATTGGTTTAGAAGCAAATGGAAATGAATCATACCTTGTCGAGTACTTGTTTCCACAGTGTATGGTGATCATTTTTAAGAGCCTTTTGAGCAACGTTACAGCGAACAGCTACAAACAAAATTGTAAAGGACAAGGTAGAATAATGTGGTTTCAATTCATTCGCAAGATTCTCAACTTTATTCTCCTGTAAAGGCTAAAAGCAACTCAATTATGCCAACCAAGATCTCATTTTCCCTTTTAGCAAATCTTCACTGATATTCATGTCTTAATCCCAAAACTCTTTTTTAGATTCTCTTTCTTGAAATAAAAAAGAAATAACTTCTAACCCATTTGTACTGTTTTTTTCTCATGTCTGATAGAAATTCAGTACTAGACACTACTCAAAGAACAAACAGTCAAAGAAAGTATCAGTACCATTCAGGTCCCGAGGAAAAAACACAGAGAAACAAAGGTCACATGCTCCACCAACTATTTTGATAATATCACTCAAATTTCTGCAACTCAAAAATTATTTTCTTTCTGTTTCCTATGATAAAAAAAAATTAGTATGTATCCTTTCAACAAGAAAGGGGAAACAAAAAACAAAGAGTTAAAGCAAGAATTAAAAAAAAAATACACAAGAAAAAAAAAGGTGTTAAAAAAAAAATGAACATAAACAAGTTCCCTTATCTTAACAATTAATCTGGACCTGCAGTCTTTATTATACAATTGCTTCAAATACTTAGCAGGATTGTCTGTTGTGAAGAATACCGGTGAGAACGAGTTCCCTTATGTGTTCTTACAGGCATAGATCAACAAGGAGAATTCAACTCTATCTTTATCTTTATCTTTCTGCACCGTCTTTTCCTCTAACCACAATCTGCTATCCAAGCCACTTCTAGTCCTGAACATGAACACTGCATAGCCAGAAGCAGGGTTGAAAAACCAATTATGAACATCCCAAAGCAAATCCACAAGCAACCCATCAATGAAAATGGTCTGGTTGCCCCTAAAATTCCACTGCAGCCTCTTGACACGAATCACCGTCTTCTTATCAATGCTAACAGACAAAACTGGAGCTTTGAGTCCTTCACTCTCCCCACTGCATCTGATCAAAATGTCATGCCAAGTGCCAGTGTCAGAAAACTGAGCCTTGGTGGTGTAAACGGCGTTGCCTGAACAATGCTCACGCCGTGATAACAGCGAGACATTACCCAAAAGGCTTCTTGTTTTGAACTTCTTGGCCACATCTTCTTCACCGAGAATTAGACCTATTTCTGCATCCACCAGAATTGCCACGTAAAACCCTTCAACAGGTTCAGGGCCAGTGCCGTACTTAGCCTTTGAGAGGTCCCAGAAGACTTCAACCTTTGAGTCTTCGGATTCTAAGACTTTGCTTCCTTTCTTTTTCCTCAAAAACCGTGAATTGGTGTTGAGTCTGAAAGATGGTGCCAAAAGGTTGTTCTCTTCGCCCAAGGTTACGGTGAGTCCTTGGTTGGAATGGCTCTTGCACCACGTGACTGTGATCAGAAGCTGCTTTTGGTTGGAGAGGGTTGTTTTGTAGACAGAAGACACTGAATTTTGGGTTGAAGGTGTAACACTAGGAGATATGCAAGCGTTGTTTGAGTAGCTAGAACATGACGAGTGTGACACATTCACTGCGTTCTCGTTGAAACAAGATATTATATCTGACATGTTCATTTTGCATAGAGATAATAAGAGAAACAAGAGGTTGAGATCTCAAGTTTTGAAGTACAAGGGTTATGGTGAACTTTGTTTTTCAGACTCTAAGAATGGATTTGAAGTGTGTTTGTTTGTTGGTTTTCTGAAGGGGAAGAAAAGTGGAAGAAGGAACATCAATGAGAGGAGGAGCCAGGGAAGGGAAGGCAATGTTATTCACCAACAGGACCATTACCATTTAATTTTCATTAACATGACCCTCTCTTCTCTCTTACCTTAAAATATATACCTATACCTATAATAATGATAGTAACAGTATATTAATTAATTAACGTGATGAAAGGAATAGAAGAATGATGCGCAAACCTAGGTGGTGTGCTTTTTTAATCTCTTATGCCAGTTAATAACTACAATTATTTTAGGCTAGATAAACATTATAATTTCAAAGTTAGAAAAAGAAGAAAAAAAAAGGCTTATAAAAAAGTTTATCCTTCTCTACCCTCTATTTCTTTTCTTTTCAGTACTTTTTCTGTGACATCATGTTATGTTTTACAAAATAATGTATGAAACCAATGCGGTGTACTGGTATTAGACATCTAGAAAGAGACATAGATGGATAGAACTTATAGAAGATGAGAATTGCAAAAATGATAAGTAATTTAATCGGACAAAAAGACAGCGATAAAACAAAAAATTGAAAATTTTCAATTAAGTGTATATAGTGGGCAGATGTCTCAGTTTTTCATTTAAATTTGCGCCACGGATTTGACATTTAATTAAGAATCCAAGTTGAAAGTGTATCAGTAGTTTACGAGGGACCAATATCATTGATGAATTATGATTTTTTTGGATAATAGTTTTTGTTAAATATTTTAATATATTAAAATAATTTATAACTAGCAGCGGTAAATAAATAAATAAATAAGTGAATGAGTGAATCAGCTTTATTTCTACTTTATCTCTTTTTTTCTTTCTTTCAATGTTTGACAAGTTGAACTGCTGTAGTGTTTGCATAGTTTGATGGTGAGAATAATTAAATTTGTAAAATTTATTTTAAATTATTAAATATGATTGAATATAATAAACTATATATTTATATTAAAATATAAATTTAATTTATATTTTATCATTTAATTATCAGTATTTTAATAATTTTATTTTCTAATTTTTTTCACGTATTTTATCATAATATATGTTATTTTTTTGTGCATTTTACAATTACATTATTAAATGATGCCATTTATATTTTTATTTTTTTTAATATATCAATATTAGTAAAAATTTATAATAATTACAAATATAATAATAAAATACGTAAAAAGAAACTTAAATTGTAAAAACTATAAAATAAAATAATTGAGTACTAAAATGTATAATTAAATTTAAAATACATGTTTTTCATTAAAAAAAATTAAAACTTGGCTTTACATGAATAAAATAAATGCCCTACTTGTATTTGTCAAACGTGGGTACGCTTAGCTACCTTCAGCACATTGTTGATTCTACTAATCTAAGTATTCATCCACTGTATTGTTAACCACTTGTTTAAAAAAAAAATCAGTTTTGTCAGAATCCTATAAGACGTGTGGGACAGTGACTCAAACTCACCATCCTTCTAAATTTAAGTCTCACCATGAAGCCTAATTTTCTGCATGAGTTGGTAAAGCATCTTGAAAACGCTTGAAGGATATCAGATATAGGTAAGCTAAATTTTTCCACGGACCCATTATTAACAACAATCAAAACCCCAATATTTGGTAGGGGTTTGAAGCAAACAAAGTTGTGGGATAGAAGATAAATTTGTGGTTCGTTTACCTTTTGTTTTCTGGCTCCAACTTTTTACCTTTTCTTGTGATAACGAAAAACATGCAAATGCCAGTGGGGATACCATGAACAAATGTTGGCCCACAAAATAAATTTGGCCTTTAGACCCACCAACTCCTCTCCCTATACATCTATGATTAAAAGCATTATGCTAGCTAGACAAAGGAATTTCCCTAATTTTTCTCATCTATTTACTCTCTTAGATGATAAAATCCAGAATAAAATATCTAACATCATTAGAATGAAATGGGACTACTTTTTTAATTAGTGCCCCTCCTCTACTTGTTGCATCCTTTAATTACAAAATATCATGTGGCTGCTGCAGTTGGGAAAGAAAGGTAATTGAATATGTATCATTACTAGTCAATGAGTATTAAATAAGTATTCTAAATCATCTAATAATACTTTATTAAAATTCTTCCTAATTATTTAATGAACAAAATATTGAATGTTTCTTATGTTTTTAAAATATTGAATACACTTATTTTTATTTAATAATTACTTTATAAAATATTGAGAGAATCGTTAAGAAGATAATATAAAAGGATATAGCATTACTCATTTTTAAAGCTTTGGTCAACAGTTCCAAATTCCATCCTCTCCCCCTGACTTCACTTTATTTTTTATTTGCCCCCACCAAATTTAAATCTTGAATTTGTGAAACCGAGCTTATATTACATACAAGTGATAATTAAAATTAATTAATTTTAAATGGTCAAAAATTGACATTTTAATATTGTGTCATTAAAACTTAAAAAATTAAAAACCACCGGGTGTTTAGAACAACTTGGTATGCTCTGAAGAATAACTTGAATGAACCTCAATTGAAAAGGGTACAAACAATTTTCAAAGAGAAGTGTATTTGGCAACAACGTTTTTCAAATAATCACTTATTTTAATCCACTCATAACATTAATAGAAAAACGTTAAAATAAGTTAATGTAACAGGGTGTCTTATATTGGGATTAAGTTTGGTGGCATAATATATGAGATTAAGAATGTGATGAGATAAGAGTGGAAATAAATGAGAAATGGACAGAGAATGGGGAATCTGTCATACACAACATAAAACAGCGCAACAGGAACATCATTACTTTCGTTTCTCTAATGAGGAACAAATGTGAAGGCATAAGTATTGGGTTTATGGACCCCAGTGGGTCTAGTCCTGGACCATGCCTAGTTTCCTTGATAAAGAACAAAGATCAAGTATATAGCCTCATTATGAATCAAAAATTATAGATCGCTTATGATAAACGTAAGGATTATAAATGTATAATACGATCTATACAATCATACTGTAAAGTGTAGTTCTAGTTTATAATTTGAATTTAGGCTGGATTGTCATTGTATAATATTGATAGTCTAAGATGAAATGCTTATTTCTATTTAATGTTAAATTTTACTTTTATATTTTTATTTCAATATTTTTTTTAATATCTAAAAATACATGAAAGCATAAATTTAAAGAAGATCTACATCAAGTTTATGAATCTTTTTCATTTATATGTTACTCAACTTGTTCATTTTTATTTAATATAAGACTTTATTTTTAAACTTACATTTCAAAATAATTAAAACAATCACAATTAAAATTAATAAATTTTTTTAGAGAAAATTAAACTCTATTTAACAACTAAAGAGAAAAAGAAAAAATATATTATAATAAAATAATAATAATAATAATAACGAGTATTAATAGAATATATTATACATAGAGGTCTCAATATATGATATAATTACTTTTAGTGAGATTAGTACACAAATACATGAGTTTTAGCTTATAGTTCATAGAAAGAAGATTTTGCCTCAACAGTTTTTGCTTTTCGACTTTCCTTTGCTTAGTTAATTAGGAGGATCCTATACCGTGTGTTCAAAACACAAGTTAACTTAATAAGATTTTGAGAATTTTAATGATAAGTAACGTGGAGCTGAAATTATTGAAATAGATAACAAAATAATAAAATGCACCATATACTATATAGGCTCCTACTTTTGGTAAGTTCATACTGTGATCTGATAACGTACTTCTTTTTCCCTCCTTCCTAATGAATTGAATTGTAATGGCCTTAAAGACGAGTTGGATCCCACTGTTTTTTAATTTCTTCTTTTTTCAGTGCTAATTTAGCATTAGCTGAACGAAGATTCCAAAGGGTGATATACAACTAAACGTGAATGTGACAATTCAACAGGGATAAAGAATCCAACTGAGAAGGAAATTCTTGTGTCTTGGCCTTATGTAATACCAAAAAATTCTCTTCTGCAAAAAGTTCATGGAGGGTATCTTTCACCGGGAAAAATTGCATGATCCCATTTAAACATTTCTTGATGTATAAAACGAGTAATTCTTATACACCCGCATTTTGTTATATATAAATAGTTAGCAAACTTAACATATGAAGATGTTTTTAAATATATAATTTCTAACGTGACACACTAAATTAATTACACATATTAATTTATTAACTATTGTCCATTTTGTCTACATAATATTATTTTTTATGGAATATACTCGATAGCAATGCAGTTAAAAGCTCAGACCCCGTCCCCTTCATTTGTTAATAAAACATGAAAAGCTGTATTTGTATGAGCGGGAATATTGGTAATTAATGAATTGATATTAGGCCAGCCGGCCAAGAATTGTCATTCTTGTCTACCCTTCATTGATGTACACTGGGGATTCGGGAAATAAAAGTTGGAATAAAAGAAAAAAATAAGACAAATGTTAAACTTGTTCCTAAAGCAACATTAAATACTGCATCTGCATGTTAACAAGTTGCAACTGATGAGAACGATAAAGAGTAAAGACAAACTGTCATAGCCAATTCATTCTCTTGAGTGAATACAAGGTGCAAAACGAATGACAGAGTGGCCCTTTGATTTTGGACGTCAAGTTTTTATTATCTTAATCTAGAAATGTTTTTCAACCTTAACAGTTACAAAAGTTTTTGTCAATTTCTCCGGAGGGTTAGTTTATTTCAAAAGCTAAATCATCTATCTTCTTACAACCATTCATGTATATGTACAAAATGCCACCTCTTCTATGTTGTTTGTCCTAAGTTCTGGCTAATCTCATAAACTTTGGTCACTAAGTATCTATTTCCTTTATGAAAATTTATATGCACAACAAAGAAAGGTTTGACATTAGATTAATCTCTGTTGATATAAACCTAACGAAAATTAAACTGTTAATAAAGATATTGTGATATATTGCATTCACAAAAAGTTCTGTTGGTACGCATAACTGATATATACCTTCATAATAACAAATATTAGTATAATGCATTATATATAATAGAGTGATATACAGTAGTATCAGTGTTGACCTTAATAATTTAATTTAATGCGTGACCTTATTGGGGTGTTTACACCCTTCGAGAAAGAGAGATCTAAAAAAAAAGGAAAAAAAAAAGTAATTGATGAAAAAGAAAGAGAAAAAATAAAAGAAGATAGGAAAAATGAAAAAAAAAATCTAAAATTGTATAATTGAAAAAAAGAAAAATTAGTAGACAGACTGGGACGAGGGGTGAGAAGACAAGGGAGCGTAAATGAGAAATTTGTCTTTCGTATATGGAACTTCGGTTGGCAGTTGGGTCTCTTAAAAGAACCAGTGCTCTTTCCATGTGAGTCTGGGCTCATGTGCCAGTAGCCATAATTGCGCACAATTTCAAGTACAATAATAATTCATATGTATAAAAATATTGTATGGTACTTTATTAGAAAATAATAATAATCCTAATAAAAGAAACACACTAGTAGTAGCTTTTAAATTTATACTTGTCCCAATATCTAGAACAATCTGTTTTATAAAAATCATTAGAGCAAAAAGCTGTTTCGTTGACTGTACTATAATGCTCTGAATAAGATGCAATTTTGGGCTTTGTGAGTCTGTGTTAACACTATGGTTGTTGAAGTACTAAACAATCCTTGAATATTAATGTTACGTCACGAGGACTTTATGGTGGACATATATTAATATAAACTTTATATTCAATGTGATGCTGAGGAGGGCCTCAATATTTTACGGGGGAGGTTTCAGTTGCTGGTATCAAACAAAACAGTTTAATGCTCAGGATGTTAACTTACAAAAGTACATTAATTATACGTCTGTGTATGCATTATATGCAATTTTTCAGCAGAAGAAATGCAACTTTTTCCACTTTTAGCAATAATTCTAAGCGTTTTCTTCAAACAATAGACATGACTAGCTTAAGATGTACGTTTGTCAGAAGCATATTACCAACATGGTTTGGGAACTGACTATGATTTATGATAGTGGAACAAGAATTGAAAAACACAATCAAATAAAAGGGAAATAAAATCAATACAAACTGTTGCTGTGAACCAATAAAGTGCATTAAACAAAGTGATTTTCCCCCCTCTTAATTATATCTATCGCTTTTGTTTATATGCATTTGGCAATTCGTTTTATTAAGTATTTTTATGCTACTTGCACTTTATGATCATGACAAGATATCTGTCTGAATTAAGTAATTCTCACTGTGGGTGTCATGCTACAGCTAACTATGGAATAAATAACTTAAACTTTCGTTTGCTGCATTATTATTCACACATTGGAACTGATAGATGAAAGAAAAATGATGATAGAAAAATCATAGACAAAGGGACCTAAATTCTCGACCAAATTTCCTATTATTTTTTCTTTTTTCTCCCCTTGGAGTTTATAACTTCCTAACCAAAATCTGTAACTAATGGTGGGTCCCGAAGGGTTCATAAAAATATATTGCCTAATATAAATAATGATAAAGCAAAAATGATATCCGATCTCCTTAAGCATGTGAAATTTTAGTTTTCCAAGCTAATCTCCAAATCAAAATCATAAACGTCTAGTTTTGAAAGACAATTAAAAAACAACTATATATACTTTGTTAGGATTTTGTTGTTTCTTTGAAGTTTGGGGAAGAGTCCTTTTTGTTGTTAAGGGAGAGTTAGATTTAATTTAATTCATGAAAATGACACTTAAAAATTCCTATGCGTCCTTCAACCCCAAAAATTTTCCGTCAGGATAAAAGAAAATATATGTATTACACGTCATAATGTCCGCAACAAATAACAATCAACATCAACAGCCAATTTCGTGTGATTAGACGGATTAAATGATACATTGCACCATTAAATTCAATGTGTGTACTCCTAACATAGAGCAGTCAATCCATTATTTTAAGTTATCAATTAAAAAATAATGCAAGAACAGATCAATCCAACAGAAGAAAAATTAAAACTTGATGGAATCCATAGTTCAATCCGAGTATTTAACAATTTTGTCTTTAATTTCCCATACAATTTGAGACACATTTGGCTATAAATTAACCCAAAAATCAACATGAACTACTTAAAAAATATAACGCAATTCTTATTTAGATTAAGGGTGTCTGGTTATATGTTGAATACGTACATTTATGATTATTTTCACCTCAAATATCCTAAAAGAACACAAAAACAAATAACTTTTATTCATCATAACGTGTGTCCATTCTTAATAAATTGAGAAAAAAAAAATATATCTCAATAAAAAAAGGACTTAATGATAGTCAGTAAGCCCTCACCATCCATTAATACACGGTGTTATTATTACTCTGGATGATAAGGATGTTATTGATTGTAAACTAATATCGGGTTATTTACACATAGAGATGGAAAAAAATAGTTGTAAACCAAAATAACTATACAATATAAGCGTCATGTAACATGTTGGGATTATTTAGCTACGATGTTCACAAATGCAATAATTTAGACGGATCAGAACAATTGGAAAATATTCAAAATACCTAAAAGAGTTAACTATATCTGAACAATTATATAGCTTAAACCAATCAAACTATAAGTTAAGTCAAGTTTATGATTTTATTATAATTTAACTGATTATTAAAAACTGTTGAAATTCTCAAATTTCAGGTGAATCAACCACTAAGGCGCAATTTTAATATTCAACCCAGTATGTATTCTTATTTTTATTTTCTGTTACAACTTAGTATGTATTTGAATAAGCATATGTAAAATAATTTTAAGTTAACTTGATTATTTTACAATGAGTTTGATATAAAATTATTTATGTTTAAGACTTTTAAGTTAAAAATTATTTGTAATAAAATCAAGTATGAAATTCTCAACCAGTAATGAAATTGTTTTAATTTTTTTTGTCAATTATGCTTTTAAGATTAAAAAGAATTTGGATTTTAAACAACCAAACGTGTATACCAAAAATAAAATAAAATCAAACGTAATATTTTCTCCATAATCACATTCCTTCCCTCAAAAGTGGGTTTGAAGTCTTCCACGACTTTTCCAAACAAGCTGCTTAGACTAGTCAGAACTCAACAGGACAGTTAAAAAAGAAATGAATACTAAATTAAAACGCGTTAGATCCATTTATTAAATGAATAAAAAAAATCTATTCCTTAAAAACTAATTTTATTATGAGATTACTAATTTTGAGATAAGAAAAAAATTTAGCCTTTTAGATTTTTATTGAACAGAACTGAGTTTTAAGTGTGAAATCTATAAAACTTTTTACAACACTTATATTTTTACTTTACAAGTGATTCTACTACTCATCATCAAAACAAAATCAATTATTTTATGTTTACTTTTAAAATATCATTTATAAATACAAATTAGTTTTTTAATATCAATTCTTCCACCAGGTCATACATGAAGGACCTCCAACCGATTTTCGTTTCTTCTAATTATTCCATGTAGAGCACTTCAATTTATACCAGTCATGTTACTAAAGGAGAAGGAAGATGCTAATTGAAATGATGCATTAACACTGCGTTACCACAAAATACTAATGCTATTCTATTTTTAATTTTTCTGCTGAAGTCTATACATTAATGTTATCTTTACTTTCGCGTGGGTTCAGAGAAAGCGATATATAATTTTACCGTTTCACATGCAATTTTCATCTTATTTTGGGTCTTCATCAAATGCAATTTTCAAAGAATCGGTTAACTTGAACCTCTTCTACAAATGGGCCGAGCCCAGGTGACACGACCAAAGTTGATACCCAAAATTAACATCTCGATATCTATATTTCTATAAATATAATATATAATTAATGTAAAAAAAAATAAAATAAAAAATCGCAAGGAGCTTAGGTTAAAAAATGCTATTTCTAACTATGATTGCTAACGACTGAAATTACATGTTCTTTTTCCTATCATTTCTAATTGAAAAATAGGCATTACTAAAAAATCTCTCTTAATTTATCGATGTTTTTATTTTAAATTAGATTAATAACAAATGAAATAAATGGAGCCAGTAATTTCGTCCAATTCATTTTATTGCCTTTTCATTATTGAAAACAGAGTATAAAAAATAATATATTTTTACACTGTCAAATTCACCATGTACTGTAGTATCAATACTTTAAGACAAAGTTTACCGTAAAACTTTTTAACGTATTTTTTCTATTTTCATTTGCTTTTAATACATAAACAGATTTACTCCACAGATACTAGTTTTAAAACAATTAAAGAGTTTCCTTATTGCATTTTAATGCATATTTAATTCAACTTATTTAAAAGAAAAAATTACTTATTTTTACCTTCTTCAGAGGATTTTTTTTAAAAAAATACGATGGTAACAAACATCCTATTACTTCAACCATGACTAATTCATCATACAACAATAATAGAGCAAGTTCAGCAATTCAGAGTCATGGCACGTCCAACCCATGGAGATATTATCTAGCAAAAGCTTTCTGATTTCCTTTATAATAGTTCGCTATCTCACAGAGCCATCCATCATCTAAGAAACAAACACACCAAATGTTTACCCAAAAATCTTGTTTGAAAATCACATCATTCACATTAATGATCACAGGGAAACTGGTAAACTGGGCCTTGAGGGCAACTATTCTAGCAATAAATATTAAAACAGTAAAAATTAAGAGCAGCATTGATAGAATTACTCTTCCATGGCATGATTCTCCTCTAATTGCTGTTGGGAAACCTTGACTTTGATCTTTGGTAATGTGAGATATGGATCCTGTTGAAGCCCAGGAGCTTTAACCAAACTGATGCCCTGCTCCAACTCCCTCACTGCCTCCTTCTGCAGCTTTTCCTTTTTGCCTTTCATCCTATATAAATTTTCACACAATGTCAGCAAAAAGCCCAAAGAAAATACCTTGTAAAGCTTTCCAATATTCACATATATAAGGTGTCAAAGAGGACCTATTCTTATGATGTCGCTCCTCCCTCGTGACTCTGATCTTATCAATCTTAGGAATGGCCTTGAGGACATTCTCTGCAAGATTCCTGTCATATCTTTCAGGCCTGTTTCGCTTTCTCTCAAACTCAAAGGTTGAGTCCTAAAACAAAAAATAATAGCTGTGAAGTTGCCCGAATCAAGTCAATTAAATTATGCGGGTATCCAGTACCCAGCAAGTAAATTACCTGTGTCATATCCTTTCCATGCACTCGACGATATGCCTTGGTCCATTTTACCTTGCGAGGATTTCTCTTCATTTTAAAGTTCTTGTGGCATTTAGATCTACAAAACCGAAAAATCTGCAAAACAAAAGAAAAAATGGGTCATTGAGATTCTAAGCCACTAATGTCATGTAAAAAGCACAGTTAATCTCATCTGATCTAACCAGAACAATCAATATGTATATTATTCATATAAGAGAAAATTCGTTAAGATGTGGTGAAGATTATTCCAAAGAGTTAGGAAGGAATGAACGTCATTTTACCTTCGCATCATTACGAACAAACTGAATTCCATGTCCAGGGTATACGGTTGACGAGCAAAACCAGCATTTCTCCAATCTCATTGTGCCTCAGACAAAAGCAGCACTTCACTAGAGAGAAAAAATGGTCCAAAAACAAAAACAATAATAAGGTATAAAATATTACTGTAGAAGATCCCAAGATGATGAATAAAGATACACATCGTTTGCTAATTGCTACTAATATCATCAAACTATCACAAACAGCAATCTCATGAGTTAAATAACCTATTAATAACTGATCAAATAGCATCCAATAAAACCAAATCCAGACACTATTGGTTAGAAGAACCTTAAAAATGAACAAAATGTCACACCGGCAGTATCACTGTATCGGAGACAGTATCTGCGTTACAGCGATATACGTATACCCCTAATATCCCACATAGCATCATCCAAATCGCAATTATAACATTCGAAAATGTTAAACATTATTCTAAAAATTTGCCCTAACTATAATAATATCGAGGCAATTGGAAATAAAATGAAAAAGTTTAGGAGATGTGGCTATGCACTTACATGACTGCTGCAATGGTTGCAATCCGATTCTGTCCACGCCACTGGCCTCGACTCGCGGTGGCGGTGGATTCAGAAGAGGAAAACTGAAAAAGCCCTAATTCTAAAACCCTGTCCAATTTGTTTTTATTATTTTTAAAGGGCTGCTTGCGGGTTAACCCGCTAAAACTTTAACCCGAATATGCTTGACAAATCGAACTTACTAACGCAACCGAGAACGCGTTTCTGAAAAAGGGCATTCCCAAGCCCAATGCACAATGAGGAAGCCCAAACTAAATAAAATCCACGAATCAAATCTGCTCCCCAGACGCCAACAATTGAGTGAAACGTTATTTTAGTTGTTAAATAATTGAGGTTAATTATATTAATTTTAATATATTAAAATTGTAAATTTTTGTATGATGAAATTTTTTATTAATTTGATTATTTTAAATATTAAATAAAAAATAATTTATTTTAAGCTTAACACTTTATAACATTTTTTAATAAAAATATTTTATTTTTAATTTCTTATTCGATGTTCATAAGGCATTAGTTATCATTTGTCATATTTAAAATGTAGGTACTAAATTTATTTTTATTTTAATATAATTAATATTATTTTTAATAAAAATTGTATTTATAAATTTTTTTAGATTTACATATAATTTTGCTTCAGATCGGAAG
>JAMLFT010004480.1:0-19475 GCA_026544285.1 Pachyrhizus erosus | reverse complement strand
CTTATTTTATAAGGATACAAAGTTATTTAAACCTAAGTATATAGTAATGCACAAAAAATAATTTTGTCTAGTAAAAAAATAGTTCTCAATACACTTAAAGTAACAAATAAAAGTAAAAATTTGTACAAAAGTTTTTTCATATTGTTGTTCAATTAGGTATCATCATAAAATTAATAATTAATAGTTATTAATTTTTATAATAGCTATATAAAAATTATATTTAAAATAATTTTTAATTGGTTAATTATATAAAAAAAACATTTAAAGTCGTAATGTATTAAAATTAAATTCCAAATTATGTTTTATTAAAATAAAAATAAAATATTTTTTTGATAAATAAAACCCATTTTAATATCTATTTAAAAGTTAAGAAAACTAATCTTTAGAGAGAGAGTAATATATTATATGCTCAAAATAATATTAATTTTCATCTTATGTCACTTAAAAATATATCTAAATAATAAATTAATTAAGTATATGTTATACTAATAAATTTAAAAAATAAAAAATAAAAAAACATTTTTATACTGAAATAAAGTCTCATAAATATTCCCTAATTTCGTTACCATGGTAGCAACATTTCCAGAGCCGTCCCGACGCGTCCGTAACGTAAAGCCATTTTTGTATGAAGAGTGAAGAATAGAGAGAGACGTCTTTCTTTCTCATTTGTTCCTCCTCTCTTCCTTTCTTCTTCTCTTCCGCCTTGGTTTTCTTTGAAACGCACCGCATCAATCAACGACATGGTAAGTATCTCTCCTTCTCCGAACCTCACTCTTTTCAAAGGCTGAGTGGGATTCAACTTCCCCCAACTCATCATAGAATCCGATTCTCTAGGGTTACTACTGTTACTGTTACTGTTACTGTTACTGGCAATTAGCCTTTACACTAAATATTAATTTTACTTTTTCACCCTCCATTCTACGTTTACTTCTTGCAGCTTCCTCTCTCCCTTCTCAAGACTGCCCAAGGCCACCCTATGGTAACTCACTTTTTTATTCTCTTCTCTTTGATTTCTAATAATGATGATGATGATGTAACAGTTGGTGGAACTGAAAAATGGGGAGACTTATAATGGCCATTTGGTTAATTGCGATACATGGATGAACATCCATCTCCGAGAAGTCATCTGTACATCTAAAGTAATGTTGTTTTCTGTTGTCTTGTAATTTGATTATGATGGAAAGCTTTGTTCATATCATAGAGTTTGATTGCTATGGGAAATGTAGGACGGAGATAGATTTTGGAGAATGCCTGAATGCTACATACGAGGCAATACAATCAAGTACCTTCGAGTTCCTGATGAGGTGTGTACTGTGCAGTGCCGTGACATTTTCTTTTTTCTTTTTACCTTTTTAAAAATTTCTGAATGGGTTGAGAAGGAGGGAGCCTTGGTTGCAGTGTCATCTGGTGGCTCATCGTGGGTGTTTAAGGGAACCAGATTCAGTGCAGTCAAATTATTCACATTTGATGAAGATGAATATATGTTTTAACTCTGATTCATCAAAGTAAAATATGAACCATCTAGTCTTGATCAGATGGGTCCAAATTGTTAAATGCTTAAATGTGTGTAAATTTGACAACACACAATCCGGATCAAACCCCCCTTTAACCCGGTAATGATGAGAGCCTTTTGCATTGGGCTAGATCCTTTCAGTGAATAGAATTGAGTATTTTTGTTGATTGATGTCTGAGCTGCACATACAATTATTCTACTAATCTTGCTCTTTTGCTATTATTTTAGGTTATTGACAAAGTTCAAGAAGAAACCAAGAGCCGTGCAGGTAAGCATTATCTTGGCATCTAGTTGGTGTGAGTTCAAAAGTCCTACATTGTATTGGAATGAACATGATGAGGACCATATAAAATGGAAGGACCCGCAAACCTAATTCTTTAAGAGTTTGTGTTGATACGTGGTGTCAGGCTGTGAGGATTTAGGTTCCCCTGATGAACACAACAAATTTCCCCTGGTGAATCTGATAGTTGGTGTTTCAGTTTCATGTAAATTAACTAGGTGATCTTATACGGGGGGAAATGGAAGATCGTTTTTTATAAATCAGTGAATAGCAACTTAATATTGCTTATATGAAAATGTTAATTTTGCCTTGTATTACGAACTGCTATTCATGCTGCCTTCCAGTCGCTGAAAAAACTAAACATTCTCTGATTAATATCATATCACCTTTTTCAGATCGCAAACCGCCTGGTGTGGGACGTGGAAGGGGAAGAGGCAGAGAGGAAGGTCCTAGTGGACGCCAAACAAAAGGAATTGGACGTGGACTTGATGATGGTGGTGCCAAGGTAGCTGGAGGAGGCCGAGGCAAGGGTGGCCCCGGTGGAAAGCCTGGTGGAGGCAGAGGTAAATCATAAATCCACTCATTGCATGTTTCTTCATAATCATTGCTAGCCTTCTACTTCTCTAATTAACCATGCCAGAGTTTGAAGAGTTTTTCTCTATTTTGCTTCATTTTCACCAAGATTAGATGAGCTCCTAACGAGCAAGAAATATCTTCAGTGTACAAGTATATTATATTATTATTCTATTAACACATTACTGGTTCTTTTATTTTAGTTGGAAATGTATTGCATAAAACATTGTATATGCCCTTTTTTTGGTATGTACAGGGCGAGGTAGAGGCTGATTCTAACAAGTGGCAGGAACTACTTCAGATGGGCAAGTTGGCTACTTTCAGAGGCATTTGTGCTCGTCTTAATGTGTATCAATAGCAACTTCACTGCCCGTGTTTCCTGTGATCCTTGGATTTTATCTTCCTATGTTTTTTCTTGTGTTTATGATCACAAAAATGTTAGTGCTATTATATTACTCGAGGAAAGCTTTTCTCTGCCTTCATCTGCTTTTTAATACCTACTCAACGGCAAACGTGCCTTTCTCATTCTTCACTTCCAATGAAAAGTAATGATGGCGTTGTGTTAAATAGTCGACTTAGGTATATTTAGAGATGCTTACTTTGACGATTGTACATGTTACGTTTAGGGGTCTTGAATTGGAACTCATGTTCTAGTAATGGCAAAGGCATGTAGAGATGAACTGTTTTTATTACTCGTGTCGAATATCTGGCATCCAAGCATTACACTACCTGCATTTGTCGTAGTTGATTCGATATCGTTTTTCCGAATAATTGTTTCTATTTGGGTCAATTGGAATTTGGTTTGGATTAGATTACTCATTGCTGCTGCCCAGCCAGACTGTATCTCTAAAATGTCTAAAATGGGCTACAGTAAAGGGATCAATTGTCAATGTCTAAAATGTCACTAATTTTTCCAAATAATACTTGACTTTTCGTAAACGTTTGTCAAAGCAAGTAGTAAATGAGAACCTGACTATCTAGAAACCATTACATAAAATAGATTCTTAATACAAATACAAGAATACAAAATGAATAGTGTTGTGTAGGTTTTGGAAAAACAAAAGAGCTATGTAAAATGCCCACTCACAAGTAATACAAGTAGTAAGGACATATCTGACAAAATACATAATTTATATCAAAATCCAACACATCACAACCCATGTAGTGAAAAATAAACTATTGGCACATAAAACAAAAAATTGCTCCTTGTGCATTGAACTATTGAAGTTAATGGCCCGGCATGCTTGCTAGTAGGGGTGATTACGATTTTTCTTGCGAGTTTTTTCTGGCCTCATAATCAATGTGCTAGAAATCCAAGATTGATTTGATTCAGAGGAATCATCAGAGAGCCAACAACATAGCCGACCATCTTCCCCACCCGTCCATCCAAAAATGCCTTGGCTAGGACTATCAGTATAAATTTTTGACATGGGTAAAACACTCCTAATAACACTTGTGTGGCCACCTTCAAGAATTGCTTCTGCAGCTCCAATTGTTGCCACTCCTTTGTAATTTACAGGAAAGTAGCCCATAGTACCAGCATTAGTGCCACCAATCAACCATAGTTTTTCAGCTTCTCTGGAGTAGTGACAATCAATGAAATAGTCAACCTGCCAAAGAGAAGTATCAAATTGTGGGCTAAGGATTGTGACATAACATAACATTTGTACGCTGGAGCAGTATAAAAGTTTTGCTTTGGGAGAAGTTGCCAAAAAACTTGGAAGATCATCCACAGCACGAAATTTAAAGATATGTAAAATACAAGCTTTTGCTTCTCCTGGAATTTTCCTAAAAGCCGGGCTGTCATTCCAATTAAAGCTCAGAAGTACAAGTAAAGCCTCTTGCAAGGAAAACTCCAGAGGATTAACCCTGTCCCCTTCATTTCTTCCTTTCTACCTAATGAGAAGTAATGATTTTTCATCTGCATATGATGCCTACACATCACATTTTTTATTTAGCAATAAAAACTACACTTTTCATGCATGTTCCTATAAAAGCACAATGCTTTTCCAGTTCAACAAAGCAAGCATATTCCATGCCAATTGGGAGGAACTCACATGATCCAAATTCCAACTTTCAGAAGCTAAAGTACGAGCATCTGAGATGTTTCCTTCGTTTCTACCATCTTTCCAGTTCCAGATACTAGGCAGCAGAAGAAAGAAATATTAGAACCAAACTGTGAAAACAAGAAATGAGTTAGTACTAAGTATACATATGCAAATTCATATAACCCACAATAGGAGCATAATAATGTCTTTGTTGGCACAAATAGTATAGCAGAAGTGCTATGACTACTATCTGCTCGCACACTACTGTGTGATTGTGACAGTTATGTAATTATGACAATTTTTTATTCTGTTGTGTATGAATTCACCTTTAGTCAGCAACAATTACAACATTGAATGTGCAGCATACGACCATATCCGGCAGAAATAGAGCATGCAATAAGCTATGTATAACTGTTACAATTTTTTTAAAAAAAAATAATAATGGCGATTAACTGTACCCCAGGGTTTCAATATGTGTTAAACACCAAAGCTTCTGGTAACTCTCTCCAAATACTCCCACCTTTGCAACTGAAGTCCCCATATTAATCACCTACATTTTTGTAAGCAAAAAAACATACTGTATCTCAAACATACAAATGACTCAAAGAAAACTTTCTTCATGCAAAATATATAGATTAATAGATGGATCCATCGGACGGCCAGAGAGACAAACAGATATCTAACTGGATACATAAATAAGAAAAGCACAGTTACAGGGAGAGAAGATAAGAAATCCTGCAGAACAGAGAAAATAAGTTGCGTGAAAAGACAATAAAAAATGTGGCAGGGCTGCTCAATCTATACAAGTTGGAAAAGGTATTCTATAGAAATACAATACCCAATAGCAGAGAACCAAGGAGACCTAAAATACAAGCCAACCCTAGAGTGCTGAGCTGTATTTAATATCTTAATTAAGAATCAAGATGGTTGCAAGCAAGAATTATCAACTGATGGGAACTGAATTGAAGTCCTGGACTTACTGATTCTAGATGATCATCGTCATTGATATCTCCAGTAGTATTAAATGTGCAGATCAACCCATCTACTGAAGCAGAAATAAGCTTGCCTTGTTCATTAGGGACAAAATGAACCTAGCATCAATTGCACATTTTCAACAAATCAGACATGAATCCATGCCTCCCACATTGAATAATTAAATAATCAATTTCATTTTGTTTATTAAAAAAGAATACAAGCTAGTATAGTACTTGCCAAAGCTTTATTTTTCAAAACGAAAAGGATTGATATTGTCTTCATCTTATCTACACAACATACTATGTAACAAATATTTCCCTTGCCTCATTCTCTGACAGGTTACCTTCAACCAGACATATAAATGCATCAATTCTGGTGAAGCACAATCTAGAAGGAAAGGGGTAAGTGGTGACGAATCAAGTTGAAACTAACAGAAGCCATCAAGCCATAAAACATGTGAGGCACTCATTGCCAATATGATATCCATCTCACAAAAGATTTCTACTAATAGAAGGCCTTCGGAAGGCCAAAGTTAAGAAGCAAAATCCAATTAAAGAGTTCTTCTTCAGTAATCTTACATCAATAACAAGTTTGTGTTGAATTGATCAAGTAATGCCTAAAGCCATGCGGAACAAACGAAAATGGCTACTGCCTGAAAACAAAAATTCTAACCAGTCTGACTAACAATGTCCAACCTAGAAATGAGGAGTCAAGTATATTGTTCCATAAATCTGCAAGGAACATCCTTCATTAATTATTCAAATCTAGTAAGATTTCCACAGTTTTTTCTTGGAGAAGTATTTAAAGTCCATTGGTTGCCAGTGTTAATTATCCTACAATTTTTATAAGATTGAAATAATTGAATTAGTTGCAGCATTACTCACAAAAAAAATTCTTCTGGGAGAGAATCACCAAGCAAAACATCCTTTTTCCACAGGATTATAATTTTAGTTAATTCCATTAAATCGAGTTTTTTATTAAAATACAAATTGTTGTCACATGTAATTCGAGCAATTTGAACAGAACAAACCTGAGTGACATCATCCACATGAGAGTCCTCCAAGCATGCAATTTGCTTCATATTTCTCCAATCCCAGAACAGTATCTGAGCTAAAAATCATACTTGAGTACATATAACAGTAGTTTAAATCATGTATAACAGAAATATCCACAACCTGCGATTTACACCCAGCGGCAATTAAATTTCCACTAGTCCCTCCAAGACAGAAGCTGAAAATCTCTTGCGAAGGACCAGCATTGATGGAAGAAACCTACAATTTGGCATTCAATCCAACACACTCAAGCATCGAATTACTCATAGACATGAAAAAGACTTACAATTAAAAAAAAAAATCCAATCTACCTGCTGAAATGTGCGTGTGTCCCAAGCTCTAATAGTGCCATCTGAAGAACACGAACACAAAAGATGGGGATTTGAAGGACCCGAAAATAAAATCTGATTAATGGTTGCAGAATGACCCCTGCACTCTCCATAATACTGACCCGCCACAGGTGAATACAGCTTCACCGCGTTCGTTGATAGTGACACTGCCATTGCACTCCAATCATCCCTTCCATTCACAAAAATAGTTCGAACCCAAGTCACGTGTGAGAGCCCATCGAGTTTGAGCATAAATTCAGAGCTTAAACGGGAAATTAAAAGAACGTACGTACTTTGGGACAATTTGGAAAACATAGTCGTCGCCGAAGTTGGTTTGAATAGAGTTTTTAAGGCCGAAGCGTTTAACGTTAGTGGAGTTGAGTGAAGGTTGTTCCTCAACATCCATGGTTTCCTTTTGAACTTTGTATTGGTTATACGTTAGAGTTACAGAGGAATAAGAGCATCGCCTCCTTCATAACACCCATCCTATTAGGGCTTCGATCACCTGTGATCATTTTATTATTCGGTTAAAATTCTTTTTTTTTTCTTTTTCAATTTGATCTTTTATCAATTAAAAGGTTTATTTTAATATTTTATATTTTTAAAATAATTTATTTTAATATTTTCCTTAATATAAATTGAACGTCGTTAATAATTTTAAGATATTAATAATTAAAAATGATCACAATAATGACTTAAATATTCTAATACTGTGGGTTGGTCTTGTACGAATTTGTAACAGAGAACTAAATTTACAATTAAAATGGAGAGAAACTCATCCAACTTCCCCAAAACATCCTTTGTGTCACATTGGGCATACTATCCATAGCACATAGCACTTCCACAATGGAAAAGGTTTTTTGGAATCAAAACCAAAGTCATGGGATTGGATGGGATTGGATTGGATTGGATTGGATTGGATTGGAGTGGATGAAGGGGAAGTTATTCTACAAAATGCCTTTATAACAATTTAAACCGCCAGATAATACTTATTGAAAGCTAAAATAATTATCGATCATTTTTAATCATTAAAAGGTGACTATTTTTTTTTTTAATGACATTGAAAGTAACGGACGCGACGAAAAAAATAAAATAAATCATTTTAAAAAACATAAAAAAATGAAATCAACTTTTTAAAAAATAAATGATCAAATTAAAAAACAAAAAGATAAAAAAGTTAATATATATCTTAACCTTTTTATTATCTAAATATCTTTTATATTATCTTATGAGATGTCAGTATTATAAGGCTTTTGTCTTCTATGTCAAGATGCATATTTTCCTTATTTGATAGTTGTAAACATGTTATATTTTATTTTAGTTTTAAATATTTGTTAAAAAAATATTTTATGGCTAATATGTTTCTTATATTCTTTTACTTTAAGAGATTTACATAATATATTTGTTTCTTTAATTGATTAAAATATACCTCAATTTTCACCATTTTTTATAAAGATAAAATAATTCTGGTTAAGAAAAAAAAACTTATGAGATCAAATTAATTTATACATAAATTAAAAATAATTTTTTTAAGAAATTAATATAAAATAATTTCTAAAAATTAATTTATATATAGGCTGAATTTTGTTTATGTAAAAAATTATTTTATTTTTTTCTTATTTTTTTATTATAATTTCTTTTACAAAAGCTTATTCAAACAACTCTCTTATCCTATTGTTTATTATATTTTATTGTCTAGTGTAATTTTTATCTATTGAAAAGAGCTATGTTAGAAAATAACAAGACAACTTTGACTAATAAAATTAAAATATTATTTACTAAAATTTTAAAATAAAATTAAATAAATGTTATTCAAATGTCTTTTTAAAAAAATTTGTAACATTCATATTTAATAATAAAATTTATATACAATATTATGACAGAGATTATATCAATTATTTAATACACATTATTTTTTAATATTTATCAAATATGTACATATTTCTTTATCATTTTTTTATATTTATTATAAAATCTTTAATGTTATTGGCATGTATTCAAATAGAATTGGACATTAATCTTTTGAGTTTGAATCTTGTAAATTATATAATACAGTTCTAAAGAAAGATCACATTAAAGGTGATTAATTAGATTTTCAGTATAGAAATTAGTTATCGATAAAGTCAGTTAATATTTTGCACCAATAATACAATGATAAAAAATATTCTTTAGTGTTAATTATGTTTTTGATCGTTAATAAATTTTTGTATAATATTTATCATTTAAAAAATAATAATATATATATCTAAAAAATATATATTAAAATGATCTTTAAGAAATATTATGCAATTATAATAAAACAATAATAGATGAGGGATCAAATTACTCCAAAAATAACTCTTCATATTTAACATTTATTTTCTTTTTTGAAATCAAATTATTTTAATGAGTAACTAATATTAACATCATATTTCAAGAAAATGAATTGTGAGGATGAGGAGTAATTATCTTATAACAATATTCAAACTTAACAAGTAGTCATGAATTTGAATATTGAATACGTAGAAGGAAAATATTAATAACTCATATTAGTCCTACTATGGTTTGAACTTTTAGCCTCTCTACAATCTCTCTCATGCACAATCATATCCTAATAGAAAAATATTATATAAACATTCGCATGTAGGGATGACAATAAAAACCAAACACGTGGATACTCATTTGATCTCATCCTAATTTTGATAGGAAAAATCCACTTTGACTAATGATAAGGGTGGATTCAGATTTTTTTCTTACTTGGAAAAACATGGCCAGGGTTGGGTATGAAACTACATGCCCCGATCCCCATCCCCACCCAACTATATACATTTTTTATCATTAATTAAAATAATATTTATTTTATATATATTTTTATTATTATATATAATATGATTATTAATTATGTTCATACTTTATTTTTTAGAATTCTTAAAAACATAAATTAGTTATTTTAATAACTAAATAAATAATTGTTAGGAACAATGCAATAATAAAAGAAGGAAATAAAGGCGAGAGAGAAAAGACTAGAGAATTCAACGTGGTTCAACACACAGTATATGTTGTCTACGTCCACTGCTACACTATATCAGATAGAAGTTGTATTAGTCCTTAACGGGACAGAAGCCAGAAGTAGACAACATACATTATGTGTCAAACCACGTTAAATTTTTGAGCCTTTTCTCTCTTTTTATTTTCTTCTTTTATTATTGCATTGTTACTAACAATTAGTATCAGAGCCAATATCTTTGTATGTTTTGTGATTACGACTTTGTCTAATCTTTCACATTAGAAAAGATTTATTTTTCCAAAGAATCTCAATTTAGAAAAGTAGTGAGAGTTTTCTTAGAAAGCAGCAGGAGCAATGACATTGGAAGAAGGGAAGATGCAGATAGAAGACTATCTATAGATTGAGAAGTTTGATAACAGAGACTTCGGATTCTGGAAGATGCAAATAGAAGACTGTTTGTATCTCAAAAAGAAGTTGTACCAGCCCTTAACGGGACAAAAGCCAAAAATAAACAATATACATTGTATGTCGGTTAAATTCTGGAGTCTTTTTTCTCTCTCTTTATTTCTTTCTTTTATTATTGCATTGTTCCTAACGATAATAATATAATAATAATTAAATAGAAAAATTAAAATCATATACTTAACTAGAAACATATTTTAATTCTTAAATATTTATTAAATTCTTTATTATATATTCATTTATATATATGTAAGTATATATATTATTTAAATTAAAATATAATCAATAACTTAATTTATTATTTGTTTAAAATATATGAATAAATTTAATTTAAAATAAATATGAGATGGATTCCTTGCAAGTCCTCCAAATCCAATAAAGTCTAATAAGAATAGAGTTAGACTTAATTTTTGGTCCCTATCTCTTGTAAACCTAAACTTGAACTTGCCTTACTTTTGGTGGGATGGGGACGAAAAGAGCTAAATTGTCCCTGATCCATCCTATTATCATTCCTACCCACATGCTAGAAGACACTTAAAAATATAGGTGTTCATAAGTAGGGACAGATGTGAACCCAAGCCAACTTATATTAACCCAAATACTTTAATTCAAGTTTTTGGGTTGTTCGTGTAAAGTAAAACCTAGTCCAACTTGATCAAACACGTTTTCTAAATTAGGTAGTCAATTTTAGTGTTGAACTCACAAACCCAATTCAATTCATTGACGTGACACATTTTAAATTTGATATTATCAATTTTGTAAATTTTATAAAGATAAAAATAAAAGAATAAAAATACGCGATTACGAAGGTTATTAAGATAGAGAAGAAGACACACTAATAAATTTCAAATGAACCTTAAATAAAAATGAAATTAACCTTATTAATATAAGTTATGCACGCTACTAATCATGCTCTGTTTTCTTTGGAATTAGTTTATCATTATAAAAAACAAAGATATTTTCTTACATTCAAACAAATTTAGCAGTAAATCCAAGTATCATACTTTAATTATCTTGTTTAAATAAGTTAAAAAGTTAGTCATTTGTCCTTTATTGATGAGAAGAAAACTTTCAACATGGTAGAATTCGACACAACCAACCATATGATGTGCCATTTGAAAATGATAAGGAAAAATATGAGTTTTTAAAATTTAAAAATATTTTTAATCTTTTGCACTTGAAGAACAATTTGGATAAACATGTTATTAAACTACTTTTAGGGTGAATAACCTTAATAAGCAGTTCACCATGCACCAAACTATTGACCATCAGATTAATCTCACTTTCATTTTAATATGATGCACCAACTACTCTATATTTCTTTTCCTCCATAGATTTGAGCCACCTTTCGCCACCAACCACTGCACGCTACAGCTAAAGACGAATGTTTTTTTTTCCCTATCTCCCATCATCAAAATAATTGTATTTGTCGTCATTGTACACATCCTGTCGAGAATCACCTTCCATTATTAAAACACTTTCCACCTCTTCTACCACCTTCGCCATCATGTCTCCAATTCCTATTGTCACCATCACCCTGGCCTTGGTAATAATCTCTTAAGAAGTGACCTATTATTTCACCGTTAACACTCGGGGTCTCCACTTTTGTAACTTCCCCCTCCTCTTTGTTACATCTTTCCTTGCTGCCATAATTTCATTTTTTTTTCCTCTCTTTGTTGTCATGAAAGCCTTAAGATGACAAGATTTAATAGTGAAGGTCACCTCAAGCCATGGATTGACTGTTGTTATCATAAATGAGGAACTCCGTGAACTAACCCTTTAAAAGGAGCAAGACACACTAACTATAATTTGTTCATTCCTGTCAAGGTGGTGCACAACTAGAATTATGTGATAGCAATGGCACAATGATTGTCATAATCACTAGCCAAAACAATGGTGTTATGAAGGTGGTCATGGTGGTCACCAACGCTAAAGGAGACAAGACAATGAAAACATTCCAGCAAAGGTGTTGGGGAGGGTGACAGGAAAAATAATCTAATATGTAAAACTTATGATATGAATCTAAGGATCTGATAAATCTAACGGTAAAGGAAGGTAGAATGGTTCATCCTAAAAGTTGTCTACATTATTTAATAGGTTGGTAAAAAAAATTACTCAACCCAAATTATTTTGATCGTTTTCGCTATATTCAAATAGACTATAAACACCTACAAAAAAAAAAGAGAAATTATTAGTATTAATAATATGTTTACACAATTTAAGTATTTAATATAAATATCCATAAAATAAAATATATATTATCTAACAAGTCATTGTATAGATTGTATACATGAACTAAACTATTAATGAACTATTCAAACCTAATTTGTTATAAATATTTGATCAAACCAGTATATTTAATAAAATAAATAAATTCAAACATAAGATTTAAATAAATCAAATTCAAGTTTTACAAACTTAATATAAACAGTTACTACATAACTCAATTTATTTAAATTGTTGATGAAGATTTTATTATTTTTTATTATTTATATACTCATTATCAAAATATATAAAATTTTACTTAAAATGTTAAAATTAATTTTGAATTTTTAAAATATATATTATACTTTTTTATTCATTAATATAAGTGAGTCATTATATGTCGTCTTGTAAAAATAAATTATTTTCATTCAAACACATGACAAATTGATAATCAACCAAAACACAATTTCATGGTTGTGTCAAGATTCACCCTCAAAATATGAAAATATAATAACTTCAAATAATCAAATTAATGAATTTAATTAAAACCCAATTCAAACCAGCTCTCTCACTCAAGCTTGCGTAACTCTCGTCCCTGCACTGCACAGTGAGACATCGAAACCGACGATAGCTCTACTACAGGCTACAACCATCTTACAACGATGACACTTACATCCTATAGCGACGACACCCAAAACCCGCATCTAATTTTGATAAGTTTGAACACATCGTCGTCATTCTCTTTATTCCCATTTGATGTTTGAACGTGTTTTCATTTTTGTCTAGAACTGGTGCGAGATTTGGGATTTGACAACCCAAATCTAAAACAAAACGCGACCTAGATATGCAAAAAGCAAAATCTATAACAAATCGCAATCCAAACTTGAAACAAATCGCAACCTAAATCTGTAAAATCTGAAAAAAAAAATATCACAATCCAAATACAAAACTAAAACAAATCACAATTTAAGTCTACAAAATCTGTAACGAATCGTAATCCAAATATAAAATTGAAACAAATTGCAACTCAAATCTATAAAATCTGTAACAAATCCTAATCTGAATTCAAATCTAAAACAAATTGCAATCCAAACTTGTAAAATGGTCAACAAATCAGAATCTAAATTTGCAATAGAAGGGTTAAGATTTAGTGCTTAGGATAAGCGAAAAACTCCAATCCCCTGTGTCAGCTGTTTCGCATTCAAAGATTTAACATTTTGTAAACAAAGACAGCGGAATCATAACACACCTCACCACTGGGAAGTGGCGAATCATCGCTTGAGAAAATCACCACCGATCAGCTTCACTGCCGATTTTGATTTTGAGAAAAAGGACACGAGAAATTTGTGTAAGATGAAGAGGTCTCTCCTTATCGAAGGTAGAGAGGAAGAGGATGGCAGAGTCTTTCGGTGAAGGGCGATTGAACATCAGGGGCATATTAGAAAAGGAGAGAGAAAAAAAAAGAAAAACCTGAATCATTAATTTTAAAATAAATATCTGACGGTTTCCCACTGAAAGACATGGGAAGCTCTCTCTCTCATCCTAAAATCCTTCCCAATGCAAGCACGCACTCATGCCAGAAATCTACAATACATGGCAATTTGGGGGTTTCACAAGAGAATACCGAATTAATCATCCAAAACAGTTCAAAACATATGCAACATAAAAATATAGAAATCCCGATACCGCCATTCATGCATGAAAATAAACATCTCAATTATACAATATCCTAAGTCAACTAGGAGCTTTTTCTGGTAAATAATACGTGCTAAATGTTTAGCCAACACGGGAGAGACACATGAATGTCTCTACATAAAACAACTACCAATCAATGGTACAGATAAAGAAAATTTCACTCGAGAATTGTCATAAGCATCTTCT
Organism: Pachyrhizus erosus; assembly: GCA_026544285.1. Taxonomy (NCBI): domain Eukaryota; kingdom Viridiplantae; phylum Streptophyta; class Magnoliopsida; order Fabales; family Fabaceae; genus Pachyrhizus; species Pachyrhizus erosus. Next base: position 5,171 of record JAMLFT010004480.1, on the reverse strand, counting down.
AAGGAAGCGTCCTGAACTGCAACGGCATTATGTGCTTGGAGCAGCCTCTTTTTTCTCTGTTGAGGCCTCACCAGCATCTTGTTCAACAGGCTTTGACACTTCTTGCTCTGCAGAGTTGGCAAACAATTATATTATAATTAGCAGAGTAAATGAACCCTTGAATAAAACAATAATTGCCTAGAAATCTATATGCATATCTTTCTAATTCCACATATATCAAAACTTCATACGCATACTCTTCATTCACGTCATTGAAACGAATTATAATCACACAACATTGTAGCAACATCAAATTATAAATATAGAAAACAAGGGAAAATAAAGGGGGCAAAAGTTCAAGCATATTGATGTTAACGCCAAAGAAAATTCATGATATTCCTCTTTCCGAGATTAATAATCTTGTTCCCCTTTTCTAAATTGCAATGCTCTTGAAACATGATGCAATAAAATTATGCTCTACCTGTTACTTTCGTCTGTTTAATGGATGATAATGCAGACAATAAAAAGATGAAATAAAAAACCAAACTGATATGCTTTTTAAAGATATCTAAATTAAGAAGTTAAGGATCTCCGTAGTGGCACTACATTTGAGAAAAAATGGCAATTTTTGATAGACTTGTAGGAGTAGATGACAATAATCACAGATTAAAAGATCTATTTAGATTGAGTATGTAATGTCATATCCTCAAACAACGTTCACCTAATCCTTCTAGTACTCGTACAAAAAACATTAAATGGAAAGAAATGCATTTAATATCTTGAAAAGAAAATAAAGTATTGAATAATTTATGAAATTGGGAGGATATAAATTTATATTCAATTATTCGGCTTTGCATTTACATCTCTTCATTTGAAAATAGTTTTGTTTACAGATTTGAAATTTCAAATTCTGATAAATTTCACTGTCAGAAGTGCCTCCAACCAAGTAATAAGCTATTAACTCCATACATGCCAGGTTCCAGCCATATCAGAGCTAATTAATCAGCTTTAACTGTTAGTTCCATCATTTATAAGCTACCTAAGAACCAGTGCAAGATACCCTTAAAAAAAACTTTTAAAAAAATTAAACTTACTACAGAACTGCACATTTCAATCACAAAGCATCAACACCAACCTCACAATCAACTTCCATACTAAGTCTTAGGTGTAACCTGCTGCTCAACCCATATAATTGATGGATACAACTCAACACTAACAAGAATTATTTAATATTTTAACATGCTCAACTGCTACCTTTAAAGTCATAAGCTGCAAAAAATATTACTCAATTTTCTAAGTGTTCCTATTTTCTGTAACAGTTAACTACAGAATATGCACTTATAGACACATTACCATAATTCAACACACAGAAACCAGTAAAATGAGCACAACTTGATCATTGCTAAGTCAAGAAATTGAACATGCTTTATTATAGTCAAGTATCATGCAGAAAAGAAAAATGTGAACCACAAATTTGCACAATACCTTCATCATCACTCTCATCAATGTCATCCATTGCATCATCACCCATCCCACCAAATTTCTGCAGCATACATATGTAATCAAGACATATAACATCAAATAAATGAACAGTAAATCAACTGAACACATTACATACAGAGAAATCCATCCCTCCCATTGCATCAGCACCCATCCCCCCAAATTTCTGCACAAAAAATATTAAGGATAAAATAATATAATTAGGATAAGAGTTTAAAAAAGAGAATCAAATGAACACATTGCATACCGAGAAGTCCATCCCTCCCAAGTCCAGTTCACCTAATAACAAACAATAAGCCAATTTATTAGACAATACATAAAAAGCTCTATCAAGACATTAAATTTTTTTAGTAGAAGTCATGCATACCGTTACCATCATCTTCGTCCTCATCCACCCATTTATCCCAATCTACTTTCACATAATGTGGAGTCTTCCCTTCTCCGCGTAGTAACCTTTTCCACCATCCATTCTCTGCCTTCTGCACTACACAGAATATGCTTCGCACGCCTACATTAATTTTGCTCTCCTGAAAGAAAAAAATGGTGAAGGAAATGCATTATGAAAAATTAAATCAAACATAACCATAATTTTGCAAGTGAAGCATGATATAAACACATGCACAGCTTCCACCAAAATGTCTGAAAAGCATCTAAGCACAAGAACATTTCATTGTTTAATTCACAGGAAAAGTGAAAATAGACATTATTAATGTCTTCCCACCTCTACATTAACCTTGTCAAAGAGCTCCAGTTTTAGCTCATACTGACGGTCTTCAGCACCAGCACTGCCAGAGAAGGTAAAAATACCATCTGGTGTAAGATCCACTTTCGCATTTTTCGAATCAGCCAATTGCACCGTAATATAGACCTTGTCAGCTCTCTGAGCCCACTTAACCTCAGGATGACGACTGCATCGCAGAGTGCATTTATAAAGAAATAATGTGAAACAATTAGAGGGTTCAGAAACGCATTACAAGTCAAGAAACATTAAGCGGGAAAGCAGCAAAACTGCTGAAAATTCTTATCACTGACAATTCGAAATATTGTACAGTTACGAATCACAACCTATCTTTCCATGAGAACAGAGAAGGAAACACAAAGAAGAGTAAGAAATGAAATGAAAGAGAAGTGTTAGTCAAGATGCGTTTTAGTCATATTAAACAAAAGAAAACGAACCCTAATAATAAAACATCGGGTACCCCAACCTCCAAATACATTCTTGGCAACAAAATCCGCCTCCCACACCTAGTTTAATCATTTTTAGTGGGAGATTTTCAATTGACACTAGAATATGAAAATGCCCCCGAAATATTATATGTTTACTGTCACACTTTTCAAAAAAAAAAAATGTTCGCGATGTAGCAAAACAGTAGGAAGAACTCTTAATTCTTCGCGATCACAGGTCGCTAACAACTCAACCAAACCAATCAAGAGAAACAAACAATTCAGTCGATTACAAACCCAAATTATGAAAGAATAATCCAAAGTCGAAGACAATGAAGAAAGAAATTTCATAATAAGTCGATAAAAACAAAAAGAATAAAAAAAAATAAAAGCGATAATAAACAAAGAGATCCCGAAGGGATAACCAACAAAGAAAGATGCAGGGTTTATAGTGTGTACCTCATATTTGGTATCGGATTGGATTTGATTGACGAAAACCTAAGAGAGAAAGCTTACTTTGTAAAACCCTAGTTCTTTCTTCGATAGCGAGAGAAACCCCAAAATAACCCTCTTTGGACTAGCGCTTTTGAACAAATAGTATTTATATGGCATAAAAAACGTTGGTTGAACGATACTTCTGGACTTCTAGTACCTTCCCTGCGCTGAATCGTTTTTTAGTTTCTAGAATATGCTGAACTTGCACTCACAGGCGTAACTATATAGGCCCAACCCAATTTTCACTTTTGGCCCTTTTTACAATTGGCACAAGGGCTTTGTTATTCCCTTCAATATTTTTGCTCTTTTCACCTCAACTCTTTTTATTTTTTTTTTAAGTGAAAGTTACTCTTATCCCTCCCATTCCTACACCCTTACCCTCTCCCCCTTTCTCCACACACATTCTCTCATTTCTCCCACCCACCCTTAACCTCTTTTGCTTGAGTAATCTCTTCTCATCACTCTATCAATATCATCATCAATTTCTTACCTTGTTTTCCCCAAAGTTTCAAGACTCCTATGAACTAGTTGTCACAAACAACATGTTTCCTCTTTGGAGTCTTCATTCGTGTAGCGATGAGTTTTTCCTTTTTTTGTAGTTTTTATTGAACAAAATCATGATTTTGATACACAATTGAATCGTGATTTTGTTATCTAATTATGTTCAATGATATGAGAAAATCAATATTTTATTAGACATCTTTCAAGATATATAATGGAATGAAGATTTCATTGTGTATCTTTTTAGATACATAACAAAATTGCAACCTTATTAAGTCAAGATAAGGAATCTTAGCCTTTAGATACATAATCCACTTAAGAGTTCACCCTTATTTATTACACATCATTGACTTTATGTTATTGGATTTAATAACATTTTTCACTTTGCGTAAGTATCTATGTTTCAATTATTTTATTATTTAGCATTATAGTATGTTAATTTGTCCACTAACTTTATTTAATTATATCTTCCCATGTGTTTATTAAAAAGATGAAGCTTTCCCACCTTCTATTGTATCTCTTTCATAACAAATATTAAACCTGAATCACATACAATAATTTAATTCAATTAAATGAGATTAACATATTATAAATATTACTAGAGATCCATTTTAATCATGTGCTTATTGTTGTTAAACTAATTTAGAATTATGATGATTAATGTAATATTCATGATTTCTATTTTGATATTATAGATAATGGTTTGGATTTTTTTTTGTTTATTTACTTAGTTTTTTTATCTCAATAAAAAAAAGTCTCTATAAAAAATAATATTATGTCTATCAAAATTCACAATAAAAATATATTTTTTTTATCTAATATACACAATAAAATATATTTTTATTATGTTAGAGAATATTGTTTTGTTACACAATGAGAATGTGTTTTCTTCTATGATAATTTTTGGAATGAAAACTAGCTAACACATTGTAAAGTGAAAAGAGCATAGAATTGAATAATCTTTTTCTTTTGTGCAAGATGCAGCGAATGTATTTTAAGTACTTGCAAAGCATTTAGTGAATATTTTTAAAAATACAAAATAAAAATAATCATACAACATTTTTAATAACTAAAACTGTAAATAAAAATTGAAAATAAAAAGCTTCCACATAAATAAAAGAGAGGGAGAATGAACAATAATCGTGTTGTAAAATAGAGATGTTGAGAAATATTTTTTCTATTACTCACTGAACAAAATATTTTCCTACCAAAGCCATATTATAGCTTAGCAGGCAATTTAGATATTGTCTAAGGGGGTGTGTTTGGTATAATAAAAGAGAAAAAAAAATAAAATAAAAAAGTAGAAGTAAGTGGTTTGATTGAATAATAAAAGGATTTTTTTTTTGTTTTGTAAAAAAAGCGAGACTCGCGTAAATTAATTATACGAAAAAACGTTGTTGCAAAGAAAAGAAAGTAACACATTATACGAAAAAATCACATCTCTTTGCATACATAGTCGATTATATATATATATATACATATATATAAATTAATTATTATTATATTTATTCAATAATAACAATAACTAAATA
>JAMLFT010004479.1:0-19480 GCA_026544285.1 Pachyrhizus erosus | reverse complement strand
TAACATAATTTTAAATCTTTTTTTATTAATTTAAAATGACAAATTTATCTCATTAGATTTACTTACAAAAAAACTATGGAAATTAATTAATATTTAAAAAATGTCATAAAAATAGTGAGAATCATGTGAAAAATAAAATCTTGTGAGCAATTAAAAAATAATATGATATTAAAATTTTCATTTTTTTAATTACTTATGATAAAGGCGACCATGGATCCAAACCAATTCAATAAGTGATGAATCAAAACTAATCCAAACCAAAAAATTTGGATTGGTTCAAATTGGATTGAAAAAATATAAATCCGATAAGTTTGGATCAATCTTGGATTTTGATTTTGAAAATTTGATATGATCCATTAACTCATGTTTTATTTATTTTTAATTTTTAGAGTTTGGGATTTTTGTCCAACTCAATTTGATTGAATTTTTTAATTTTAAGGCTAATTATCATGACTATAATGTAACATATGATTTAATTTTTAACTTGAAATGGAAGAGGTTTTATGTTAGAGTAATAGATAAAAAATAGTTTGAGATAAAATTTATAAAATTGCATACTATTTGGATCACTTTCCTATTTTTTTTAACTTTTTCATTTTTTATTGTATCAATAATAAATTCAATTGCCCGATCCAATCCAATCTAATTATGATTGAATTAGATTTGGATCAGGTTGCAAATTCAAACTAGACAAAATTTGATCCAAATTGAACCAATTAAAATTGGTTAGGTCAGATAAAAAAATGACACAAATCTAACTCGACTTATACTTATCCTCATGTTTGCTAAGTACACCTATTTCTCCTTTTTTATATTTTTATTATCAAATATATTCTTTTAAACTCCATTTTTACAACCCTATGTTTGTTATTCTTTAAAATCTTATTTCATTTTATCTTTATCTTTATTATTCTTTAAACCATAGTTTCTAACTCTTTCTTCACTCTCATATTTATTATATAATATTACATTTTTTTTATTAAAATTATATCTTTTGCATGACACAACGTTTTAAAGTATGTTAATTAATAAATTCACATGTTATTCATTGTAAATAAAACTTCATTTTTTTACAATGCTTGAGTTTGATGGTGACTCCTCATTCAACCTTTCAACTTTGAGTGTCTAATGTGTATCTAAAACTCTATGTCTTGTAGGTCTTGCACTCAAATAAACAAGTGTGCACATCAATAATTTATAGGACTTGATGCAATAAAATACATAAGATGAATTCAATTTTTGTTATTGATTATTGGAAATGACTTTATGAAATAACATATATCAATTATAAAATGTCATTTACGAAATTATGTGTTAGTTTTAAAAAGTAATTTATGGAATCATGTGTTATAATTCCATAAATATCTTTTTAGAATAACATATATTAATTTTGAAAAGACATTTTCAAAACTATGTTATGGGGTTATAAAAGATGGTGACAAAAATGAATACAACAATGTCAAATGAATGACACTGTGACATAAGACAAAATCAAAAGAAAAGTGATTTACATAATTAAAAGAAAGGTTTTAGCAAAAGAAATGAAGAAGGTGTAAGGGTTTAGAAAAATATAACTTGGAGTATAAAATTAACATTATAAATGGTATAATTGGTAATAAAAAATAATGAGAATGAAGGAAGTGTACTTAACCAACACATGGGGTGTCAATGACAATTGTCCTTATTCTTTATGTAATTTTTATCTTGTTTATGTCCTTTTTAACTCGAACATTAGGTGGCTTTCATAGTTGTCATGCAAATGAATCTAATGGAATAAATTTTATATTTTGAATCAATAAAAAAGAAAATAAATTTTTCAAAAGAACTAATGTGTCATTAATTAAATAAATAAAATGACCATTTAAAATTTTTAAAAATTAGAAAACATATTTAGAAAAAAAAAAGTTAATCGGTCATTCTTATTTTTTAGCCTTTAATATTTCATATAATTTTTTTATAATTCTTTCTTACGATATTTGTTTAGATTTTATTTTTTCTAGTTTCTAAAATATAATATTTTAATCATATCACCTAATTACTTGACTTGAACCAAACAATCTTCATTGGGTTGGTTGAGTTTGGATTTCTTATCCTAAAACAACAAATCCAATCCAATTTATTATAATTTTTTATTATTTAGTGAGATTAAATTATAAAAAAATAGAAAAAGGAAATTGCGGATCTCATTCTTTTTTTATCAAAATAAAAAAGAAAAATGATAGATTTTATAAAAGTAAAACAAATACTCTTATTTTTTATTTAACATGTTTATGTTGTTTTATGTAATCAAATAAGAGATTTTTTTTTATCTTCATTTCCTTTTGTTTTTTCTTAGTGAAAATTCGTTTCGAACTTTTGATGATAAATCTCTAAAATTTTTAAGTCAAAATAATGACATTTCATAATGACTCTAATAAACAAATATTTTATTTGTGAGATTTAGAATTAATTATCAAATTCAAGTTTTTTTTTATTTAACTAATAGTGTTGTTCTTTAAACACAAAAAAAAAAAAAATAGTGTTGTGCTTTCAATTTGACATTATAAGTTAAGTTAAAATCTTAATTCAATTGTCATCAAGATTTTAATTAATAAACTTCTATTCGATGGATAAGAATTGAATTGAATATTCATCTTAACTTTGTTAATTTAATATGTATGAGAATTTGTAAAGATCAATAAAACACGAAATTTGATCAATAAAATTTGAAAAGAAAATACAATAAGAAAATGGAAGAGATTATGACAAGATCATAAATGGCTCAAATTGTAAAACACAAAATAAAATAAACTACATAAAAATAAATAAATGAAAGCTTTAAAGACGTGAAGCGATAAGTTTTGCATAAGAGGTAAATGACTTGGAAAATAAATTTGCTGAACTATAAAGGCTAGAAAAATAAAAATAAAAATAAAAATGTAAAAGACAGTGCAAGTCATGTAAATGAAAAAACTTGTACGCCCTGATTGGAACGCATGACGGAAATATGCTGAGTAGATGGAATTAATGGAGTGTGTTTGATGAAACTAATTTTGAAAAGAAATAAGTTTAAAATTTGTAGGTATTATCATATTATTATTATTTTAATTATTTTTTTTACTTTTCATTTTTTATTTTTTTAATAAATGTTTCTTATTTTTTATTTTTTTCTTATATATTTTTATTCATCTATTTTATTTCTCTTCTCTTAATTAAATAATATAGTAAAATGTAAAAATAAAGGTAATCAAGTGCAAGAAAGTAAATAACTAAAGGATTTAAAATTGTAGCTGAAGGTAATCAAAATATAAAGGGCAAGAAAGTAAATAACTAAAATTTTAAATGTAAAGAACTTAAAATGTTGAAATATAAATTGATTTTTAAAATGAAAAGTAAATATATGAAAATAAATGAGAAAAGAAAGAAGAAAGGCGTAATTGAAGATTTAACTTGAGATAGTAAATTGCATAAATGTAAAGAAAAATATGTAAATCAAAACTAAAAGACAAATGATAAAAATGTAAGGTAATTACAGTAAAGTAGGTGAATATATACATATCACTCATAAATCTCATAGCTATTGTGATGGACGCAATAGGTGTTACCAAAATATGATATAATGTTTACAATCAAGAAAAATGATTTCAATTGTTCTTTGTTTATACATTTTTCTTCCTAACAGTTGTATAATCTTATCTAAACACATGCACATTTACTTAGGATACATTATTTAAAATTTTGTCATCTATATCAACGCATTTGATTCAAAATCTTTAATATTTTTAACATTTTAGCACTTAGCAAATTTTCCTTAACATGTCTGGGTCATTTAATCTTTGTCTTCATTTTTTTAATTAACCTTCAATGAAAACTTGATATCTTGAATCCAGTAATTTAGACATATATTATGAGTCTAAGTTTTATACCTTTTCATGTACTTTTTTAAGTCATGGCCGACTCGAATATTTACAGTTTCAATATTTATAAAAAATTCTAAATTATCACCAATATTTTATTTATCAAATAAAAAATATTTTATTTTCTACTCTTTTTCCTTTTCTTTCTTTTCATGTTTTTTCTCATTTTTTTTTTCTAAATCGAATACACCCTTAATATTTTACACACATATTAAAAAAGATGGTATAATTAATGTGGCTAAGAAGATGGTTGCAAGTTTAATAGTGCATGATTGAATAAAAAACTAGAAAGGACTTCATTTTGTTGATTTTGAAAATGAAAATAAGAAGTATCATCTTCTAAAATAAAAAAGAAACAGCGATCTTTCAACTAGTACAGAGGTTATAGTGAAACCTAGACAAAGTTATTGTCTCATCATAGGAAAGTTCTTTAACTTCTATGGGAGGACCTTTTTTTTCCCTCTTTGAGTAGGTCTTTTCTCTCCTTCGTGAGAATCTTTGTTCCCTTCACTTCTTTCTCTTTTGTTTCTTCATCATTACCATCTTTTTTCGTTTTCCTTTAGTCACTATCTCCACCTTTCTTTCTTCATTTTTCAGTCATCACCTTTAACCCCTTCACTTTTTTAAAATGAATTTGTTTCAGCCATCTTTTGTAATAGTTTTCAAACTATTAGAGTTTTTTTAGATAACACTATTTTACTCATATTTGTTGTCTTTAAGTGAGCTCTTTTGCACACCATAGATTTGTTTAGATTCATTGTGAGTTATATTGGATTGTTTTTATTTAACTAGGGTTGCTACTAGACAAGTGTTAACCTGGAAGGAGCAACAAAGGAAAGAAAAAAAAAATGAAAAAAAAAAATCCAAGACCTATCATGTTTATTTTATAATTGGATGATTTTTTTTTCCTGTTGTAGCTAGTCTTAAGATTACTAATGACTAGGTATTTAATTTTGAACGTACATGCTTGAGTTGTTATTGTTTATTTGTTGTGCATTATTGAGACATATTTTGTTTAACATCTTATATTTTTGTAAGTGCTGCTAGTCATTTTTAATTAATGATATTTTAAAAATAAAAAAGAAATGAGGAGTTAGCCAATGCTTAAAAGTTAATTGTTTCACAATTTTTCAAAATTTCATGATTTTTTTCTTAAATAGCATTTTGATTCCATAAAATGCTTTATTTTAGTCCTTAATTTTTTTATTGTGGTATTTATTATCAAATAACAATTACATTAACAATCCATTGACTTGTTATATTATCATGAGTTTAATATGAATGTTACATATAATTTTTTGATAAACTGTATTTTAAAAATGCTTCATAAACTAATTTGACATTGTGAAATATGTTGAATAAATAAATTTTTTTAAAAAATTATATATGATTGTTCTATTAAACTTTGATAATATAACAAATTAATAGACTATTAACGTTATTATTATATCACACATTAACGTTGTTAGTTGAAAGCAAAAATTAAATTATTTAAAGTATTAATTCTTTAAAAGATTAAAAAAGCTTTTAAAATATTAAAATAAAAAACATGGTAATTTGCAAATATTCAAAGTTATTTAAGTGTTAATTTTTTTTATAGGTTAAAGAGAGAAACAACAAAACCAATTAACTAAAGGAGGCAAAGAAGCGCCCGAAAGTCTTGAAAAAGATGAAGAGGAAGGGTCCAATATCTAGGTGAGGATGGTCCAAGATCTATGTCGAAATAAATTTCTTTCAATAAACCCACCACGTTTGACTCTTATAACTCTTTTTTTCTCTGACTATGATGTGTACGAAAAAGTATGTGAAACAAATATTTCCAATTGGCTACCGCCTACGCAGTTGACAAAAACGGGGGAAAATAAATAATCTTCTTTTTCATGGAAGAGCCATTTAACTTTGGTTGAAAAAAGAAAAGAAAGAGTCACGACAGCTGGTAACTTAACTTGTTGTTAAGAAATTAGCAGCCAACACTTGGTTACATAAATTATTGATCCATGATCATTGGTGGCCTTTCGCCTAGAATAAAAGGTTAGTGATTCATATAAATTGGAGAATAAGTTCACAAAAAAGTATAAAGTATTTTTCCGGAAAAAGAAAAACAAAATTGGTGGTCCTAAACAAAAAGGATTAAGTAGAAACCAAATACAATGATCTCACTCAGACAATAATTCAGCTCTGGAGACTCAGTTGGTTCTAACGTAAAGTCCGTCCACGCCTGGTAGCTAGTTTCAATTTCTTTAACTTTATCTATAAAATAATATACTATCCACTTGTTACTTTATATTTTATGGCAAATGAAATTCTCTATGGGCAATAACTAACTATTTAATTCCTTGCACCGTTACCAATGCTTTATCCTTCTATACATTATACATACTCCTAGATTATCTGCTAGTCTGCAGCTGAAACCTCCGAGTCCCCGAAAACCTTTCCAAATCGAATTGTGGTATTGCAGTATCTGACAACACCATGTTGGATTCTTCCACTCCCCATGACAAAATCACCAAACCAGCTTCTGGCTTCGTACTTGAGGATGTTCCTCATCTATCTGATTACATCCCTCACCTCCCCGTAAGACCCTTACTCCCCCTCTATTGATTACCAATCAAATTAACTTATGTTCTGGTTTGAGTGAATGTATTTATATTTCGAGTTTAGTTTCTATGTAAGTTAGTTTTATAAACATTTTTATACTGTCAATTAATCAAAAGTTAGATATGTGATTTTTAAGATAGTTATTATAAAAGTCAACAAATTTTTTATAAATGACATTTTTAATTGGATCTATGGACTATATTTACTGTTTTATTATGTGTTTGATTGTCAACATATTATAATTCCTTTTTATAATCATGCAGACATATCCTGACCCGTTACAAGACAATCCTTCCTACTCTGTTGTTGCGTAAGTCAATCTGTTGGTTTACTATGCTCTATAGTCACCGTTGGAATTGTTCTAGTAAATTCAATTGGTGATTAAGCTGGTTAATTTTTGCTTGCACAGGCAATACTACGTGAATGTGGATGATACAATTGCGCAACAGGTTAGTAATTTTTCACTTTTTGTAGATAGGTTTCCATTCCTACTATCCTTGGAGTTTTTCAGAATTATTTATACGAATTGGTTTCCCTTGTGCAGATAGTTGTACAAAAAAATAGTCCAAGAGGGACCCATTTTCGTCGTGCTGGGCCTGCTCAGAAGGTTTTACCTTTTTTTAAATTTTTTATTTTGTCTAAACTGAGACCTTGATTTCACCAATGTAATTTATGGGAAAACAACAGTGATTTGAATGTTTGGCAGGTATATTTTGATTCAGAGGAAGTGCACGCTTGTATTGTTACATGCGGTGGTCTTTGTCCTGGTCTAAATACAGTGATAAGAGAAATAGTGTGCGGCTTATATCATATGTATGGGGTTCACAGAGTTCTGGGAATAGAGGTATGACTTATATGTTAATTAACATCACTTAAGCGTGTGTCTGTATTTATAACTGTGACAGATAGGAGCTTTATTTGCAATTTTTGACGGGTATTGGATAGTTTCTGGTGAGGGTGTATCATTAAAGTGTAAATGGTTAAATGTAGGGAGGATATCCAGGTTTTTATTCTCGAAATACAGTTCCTTTAACACCAAAGGTTGTGAACGATATCCACAAACGTGGTGGAAGCATCCTTGGAACATCATATGGAGGCCATGACACCTCAAAGATTGTTGATAGCATTCAGGACCGGGGCATTAATCAGGTTTATATACTTGGAGGATATGGCTCTCAGTATGAAGCAGCTATGATTTTTGAGGTAATTAATTGACTAGGTTTGAGTGCTGATATGCAGTTTGTTAACTTTGTATTATGTTATAATGATCCACTTCCAAACGAACTTGATGATAACATATGCTTCAAAAGTTTGATAGATTTAGTAATTTTTACTAATTAAATTTGTACTTATAAGATGTAGTTATTTATGCAGGAGGTTAGAAGGCGTGGCTTGAAAGTTGCGGTGGTTGGAATTCCAAAAACTATTGACAATGATATCCCAGTAATGATGCTAAAGTTGTAAAATTGTATATGTGAAAATTGCTATACTTTTATGCCATCGTACTCAAAAGGAAAAAGGATTTGAGTTTAAAGTGTCACCTATTTAATGTCATTCTGTATTTTAATTAGGTTATTGACAAGTCAATTGGCTTCGACACTGCTGTTGAAGAGGCACAACGAGCAATCAATTCTGCTCACGTGGAAGCAGAAAGCGCTGAGAATGGTATTGGTGTTGTAAAATTAATGGGGCGTTACAGTGGTAAGCTTCATTCATTCCTTTGATAATTTACAACTTTAGTTAATAAGGTGTAGAAGATCAAGGAATGATGTTGTAAGAAGCTATGATGATTGATTGTACTCGACAAATGTACTTAATAGTTCTCGCTTATTTTCTATTGTGGTTACACTATTATATTCTTTTATCATTTTCATTCCACCATATTGTTTGTTGATCTCTTGTCATTTGACAAACATTTGATCATCTTTGGTCTCTCATCATTTGACAAAAGTTTGGATTATTTAGTAATCTCTCCAGATTGTTCCTCCATGTTTCTGAAATGTTGGCCCTTTCTCATTTCTAGCTTCTTTCTTTTGGAATACCAGTAATTATGTTACGTTTGGTCCAGCACCTTCAAGTATTACTACTGATCATCTGTTGAATGCTGCCCTTGGCACTTACTTTTTCTTTCATGACGTCTTCCTCCTTAGAGTTTCCCATAGGAGACCTGTCACATTGAACTGTTCGTTATTTATCATTAATCATGACAGTTATTGCTGAGCAAAACAAAAGGAAACCTTGCTGCCTTGAATTAGTTGTTACAGTCACCAAATATTGACATTTCATGCAGGATTTATAGCCATGTATGCCACTCTTGCCAACCGAGATGTGGACTGTTGCCTGATTCCAGAATCACCCTTTTACATGGAGGGGCCAGGAGGACTGTTGGAGTTCATTGAGAAAAGACTCAAAGAGCAAGGGCACATGGTTATAGTAATAGCTGAAGGTGCAGGCCAGGAACTTCTTTCTGGCAACCCATCTATTTTTAATAAGCCGGATGCTTCAGCTGAAAAATTATTTCCAGATGTCGGTCTGTGTTTATCCCAGAAAATTAAGGTAAAAATCTTTGCAAGTTTAGCTTATTTATTAGATGTGTTAATTTTCTTGGACAACCCTAAACTTATTGAGGTGGACAGTTTTGAAGTTGTGATTAAATGTTGAATTTATTGAAAATTTTCTAAGTAGCAGCATAGATAAATTAAGTTATTTCAATTGCTAGAAAAGTTGTCAGGCATTAAGAATCACAGTATCATCAATGATGTCATTTGCTTAGGCAACGTTTGGAATTGTGAATTCTCTCGAAATTCATTAAACAATGCCTTTATTTAATTTACTAGATTTTCATACTGCAGAACTTTCTAATTTTGTTTTTACATTTAAATATTTATTTGCTGTAGGATCACTTTGCAAAACGTAAAAAAATGGCTATAAATCTGAAGTACATTGGTGAGCTCTCTTCTTTTTGTTGTACATTTACTGAAGAACAAAACGTTGTGACCAATCAGAAAAATGTCTCACAGATCCTACTTACATGATCCGTGCTATCCCAAGTAATGCATCTGATAATGTATACTGCACCCTCCTTGCCCAAAGTGCTGTTCATGGTGCAATGGCAGGATACACAGGCTTCACCGTGGGCCCAGTTAATGGCAGAAATTGTTACATTCCATTTCATGTAAGTTCTTGCACTCTGGTCACATCTATTTGCTATGCAACACCAGTACGGCTACATTCATACGTGCCACAAAAAAAATACTTGGCAGTTAGGTTGCTGGTCCTACCCGAAAAAGCAACTCTCCCTTTATCTTTATTGGACCTGCAAATATTGAACACCTTTTCAGTATTGTTTAAATTTTCATTTTTGTAAAGACGCTATTCTTGCACTATATTACTAGTTCACCTTAAACAAAATACTGTTTTTGTACGTGCAGCTGATAAACGAGGGAGAGAAGAGGGTTGTGATAACTGATCGGATGTGGGCAAGGTTACTATCTTCAACCCATCAGCCTAGCTTCTTGAATCCAAAAGATATCACAAGTGAAAGAGAGGAAAGAACGGAAAACCAAACCTTAGACGGGCAGAGCCATTCAGAAATAGCAGACTAAACAGGGCGTATATAGAGCACAAATATAACCCCAAGTTAAAATGCCTTTAAAATGTGGTCAAGTTAAACGATCAAATTTAATTAACGTAAGATCAAATTGGATCATTGACGTCCGATACAACTAAATCTAGTACATCTTTTGCGGTATTTATGCCACAATGAGTGCATCTATATTTACAAACTTCGAATTACATCTTAGATATCAAAAGAAAGTGAGATCTGCTTAACACCACCAGCATCTCTTAATTATCACTACTGAATACAGCGTTAATAACCTCTTTCAGATCCTTGCAACCTACAAGTTTCATCTTTCCCAGACCTTCGGTCACTAAAAGTTTTTCAGCTGGCTTTGGGACCACACACATTCTGTAACCCAACTTCGCCAATGTGTTAACCCTTTTATCAATTCTAGGAACCTGCATCATTAAATAAACAAACCACCAGGCTAAGGCTATGTATAATAAATAAAAAAATCCGTTTAATTTGACTTAATGAATACATGCAAGGAGTTTTTCTTCGAAAGCACAACAAAAACGTGTTGTTTTGAATTACCACGTTTTTAACAAATACAACGTATTAGAGCTTAAGATCCCTTGAAACAAATGGATATGATGTCTTAAATTTTACACTAGGTTGGCTGGTTTCAATCAAACCCTATAAGCCAACAGGAACCAATTCTCATCTAACAAAGCGAGATTGTATTATTAATGGATAACTCAGAATATAGAATTGCAAGAGCAAAACTCCTAACCATAGAAAATTCCTTTGACCCAAGCTTTAGGCTGAAGACTGAAAGAAACTACATAACCCCTGGCATTGCAAATTCCGCTTTCTAGACAGATCCGATTACACCTGTTTTGCCTCTCTCGTTTTTTTTTTTAAGTTAAGCAAATTTATTATATCTCATTCCTTAGATGCTTCATACAAGTTATTTCCGCCTAATTTAGCTTTCGGCCTGCAAGAGTAGACTTGTGCCTTTTTGGGCCAACTTTAGTAATTAGTAGCAAATTACGTTCATAGCCTATCTGATGACAACTTCAACCATCACTATCACAACCTCTAATGCGTAGTGTGAACATGACACAGTAAAATGCTTGACCTAGCCGTATCATGTTATGGTTTATCAGAACTTAAAACCGACATGTTATGGTTTATCAGAACTTAAAACCGACCAGTTAATTCAAGTCTACAATGCAAAATAGAGATCAACAATACAATCCTTTGCACCATTTTCATAACTAAGAAATTTGAAGATGCCATTGAAGTCAGCACATGAAATCTCACAGGCAACTGATCTGAAATTTTCACATAGACCTCCATAGATTGAAATGCAAACCAAATTTGAAATTTTTAAATACTTCAATATAATAAACAGCACATTACTATGCTATTGAAAACTCTTAATTGATAGTTGAATATCAAATAATAAGAAGCAACATTTAACATTAAAAAGAATATGCTCACCATGCGAAGCTCTCCCCCAAGGCCAATTTCACCAATGAATGCAGTCCCCTCTGGAATTGGGAACTCCAAGAAACTGGAAAAAAAAAAAAGACAAGATAATAAATAAATGCTACAATAAAAGAATAATTCTAGAATATTGTATTGGAAAAAAAAGAAAGCATTCATGTTAATAGTCCTAGTTAACTTGTTAAACATTGGTATTTCGCATAAAATGGTTAACAGCAACTTCTCAATCCTCGGATTACGTTGGGCATTTTCATACCAAAAAGAACAAACATCATTTCAAATAAATTAGAATTCGAACCTGCTGCAGATTGCAGCTGCTATTGCAAGATCTCCAGCAGTCTCTGTCACTGTCAATCCACTAAGAACATTCAAAAACACAGCCTGTTGTATAATGGCAAGACAAGGAAATACATATTAGAGATGTACTCGTTATAAATTCATTTGTATTATAAATTCATTTAACATTCATGTGACAGTTTTAGTTTCTATTAGGCTTTCTGTTATGACTCAGTTACCTACTACTCAGCAATGAGTCATACAGCTATGTTATATAAACTCCAAGATTGCTGTACATGACATATAATGGAACTCTGACAGATTCTCAAATCTCTCTCTCTCTCTCTCTCTCTCTCTGACTCTCTTTTTGTTTCCTAATATGGAATCGTGAGCTTGTAGTCAATCAAAGTCACGCCTTCTACACAAGATTCAGTTTTCAATCAGGAAAATCGTGTATCCAACCTTTTCTCAAATCCTGATTACATAGAAGCAATTCTTGAAGGCCTCCTTGAGGAATACAGTGCTCTTGCAGCTATTATTAAGCATAGATCTGAACCTTGTGATATTCTTGAGGTTGAATAAGATGGAAAAGAGAAACAAAGCTTCTCTCACAGAACCCCTTCAACAACATCGGTCAGGAGCTACCCTTGCAGGGATTATCCGCATTTGATCAATCTTTCTACTACCACCACTCTTGAGCTCCTTGTGGTGGCCGTGTAAACTGTTTTGGGCAACTCAAGGGAAGAGGTAGACATCTCTCTGGCCGTTCTCAAGTCCAATGTCAGATTGGCCTCACGAATGGACCTGACACAAGTGTTTGCTACCAGCATCATGTCATTGGGCCACACCCAACTTGGTCTTGGCCTAAGACTCCCTCCTTTGGCATTTGGGATGGTTCATCTCAATAGCCACACTCAAATTGATTTGGGCCTTATCAAGGGACAAACTCAGCTGCTGGCCCAAACAATACACAATATCTCTCTCTTTCTCCAAGTATTAGGGTGCTGATCCATGCTCATTCTTGCTCATCCTCACACTGGCAGCCTCATGCCTTTCTAACCAATGCTAACTACTCAGCTGCTTCTGCTCAACTAGCTTCCCATTGGTATCCTGATTCTGGTGCTACATATCATGGGACAAATATTCCTACTAACTTGATGGAAAACATTCCAATCTCTGGTTCAGACTGTTAGATTACATGTTATTCCATTATAATATTAGATAGTAATTAGGGATTTAGTCCTTATTATTCATTATTAGATTGATCATATGTAATCAATACCGATTATATTTGCTGATTATAAATAAAGATTAAGTGTATTCATCCAAGACACATTACAGTAAACCCTTTCAACGCAAACCAAGTACTCCTTGGAAATGGCCAAGGTTTATCAATTTCTCTCATCAGCTCATCTAGGTGTTCTCTTCCCCGTAAACCATAAACACCAATTGAGTTGAAGAATTTATTACTTGTTTTTGCCATTAGTGTTGGTCAGCTTGCAAGAGAAAATTCAGTCAATTTTGAATTCCACCCAATCTTTTGCCTAGTCAATTCACAGCCATTTTCTGAGGTTCTATTACAAGGTACACTTGGCAAAGATAGACTATACACTTTCAGTAATATTTTCTCCACTACACCAGCTGCTGGACCTTCATACCCATCACCTTGTATCAACTCAGTAGACTGTAATACTGGTTGTAATACATCCTTTGACAACACTATATACTATGTTGCATCATAGACTTTGGAGATTACTTGAGTTGATGAAGGTCCTTGGAACTTGAAGTGCAAATCCGTGAAAGGACTTGCTTGTTTTGTTCTCGGTTTGCAACACTCCTCCCATGCATCCACTATAGTTTACACCTCATCTTTTGAGCTTCTATACTTTGATTTGTGGGGACCAGCACCTTTTACATAATCTTGTGGCTATCACTACATGCTTACGTGCATTGATGCTTATACCAAGTACACATGGCCCTTTCCTCTAGAGCTTAAATCAGATACTTGTATTATTCCCTCTCACTTTAAGAAGCTAACTGAAGTGCAATTCAGCACCAACCTCAAGGCTGTACAAACTGGTGGAGGTGGAGAAATTCACTCTCTGGACGATAGTTTGCTAAATGTGGAATATAGTTCACCACATCATCTGCCCACATACTCATCACCAAAATAGTTCATATTTGTCGGGACCCCTATACTTAACATTAGCACTCTTCTGTTTATTCCCACTTTTTATTTTCATTATTTATTTTTATTTAGTCAGTTAGTTATGTGTAAACATCAATATTTATGTGATGTATATATGAGGAAACAGAACACATGAAACCTCCTCAGAAGCATTTCATAGAGATAGAAGAACAAGAAAGTCAAAAAGATATACCATAGATATTTATAACTCAGCTTACATTATCTTGGAGATGGAGGCCTGCTTGCTTTATAAGAACCTACAGTTCAATGATAGTGCAACAAACAATGCACAATATTACAAATTTAGTTGTGGCAGCTTATATTTAAAACAAGAGAATCAATATCCTCATCAAGCATCCTTTTCATTCATTTTCTCATTAAGATAAAGGGGAAACAAATTGCTATATGGGATGATTATGAAAGCAAGGATGATGGTAAAGAATCATCAAGAATGGCTTACACATTTAATAATACTAGCTTTGTTTGCATTGATCCCGTTAGATAGTGAACTGGAAACTGGGCAATGTGTAAGGCAAAGTGCCTGTAAAATAAAATTGAAAATCATTCGAAATAATTTTCTTAAAGGATATTGGAGTATAAATAATAAAGAAGATGAGCACAATACACAATGATGAAAATTTAGGTGTATTCTTAGATCTCTATCATAGAAACATGATCACAATAATGTGATTAGAGCTTTGAGGATTGAATAGAATAACTTCTAACAGAAAGTCTCTAGATGATAAGTAAAGATCGTTAGGCATTTTCACCATGCATTATTCACCATCCAAAATCTAGAAACTGCTCTAAGTGTATTTTTCAGCTAATAATGATGCCAAGCTCATGTTATGCATAACTGCTTGCAATTGCTTTAATATATCCACAATTGATGAAAAGGGCAATGATGATGTTTCTCAAGATGTAGGATATAAAAGAAAATCCACAATGGACTTCTAGCTTTTGATACACTGGTACTAAAAAAATTACCTGAATTTCAATTAAAAAAGTTCTTGTACCATCCATTATTACCGCAATAGCTAGCCCAGCTAAAACATTTGAATTGGAGTGTTGTTGAGTGAGAAACATTTCACTGGCATTTGAAACAACCTGGAGTCCTGATTGTGACATCTCAAGAACTGCAAGCTGATCATATAAATCAAAGACAACACGCGATCAAACCTCAATTTTCTCAGATAATCCTAATTAGAGAATGTAAAAAGAAATACAGGAAGATCAAATACCATTATGAAACTGACACAATAACACACAAAGAAGGAACTTCTATATTTAGTTAGATTAAGTGATAATAAAAAGTAAACTCATTAAATCCTTTACAACAATATATAGTTTCAGTCCTTCACCCAGTAGTTCATATGTTATACATCCTCATGCCTCAGTACTAAAATGATTTAAACTTGCTGCTAGATATATCAGATGAGGTGCATAGGTAGATATTAGAGATGCCAAATCAATCCATTTTCCCACCATCCATCCAATTCAGTCACAAATAAATAAATCAAATCCATTCATTACAAAAAATAAAATAAAAATGAATTTGATCCAATCCTTGCAGTTAATTTTATGGATGGTTAATGATTTATCCACTATTTTCAAAATCCAATGGATCTTTTAATCAATACTTAATGGATCAATATTAATCCAAATTATTTTTTTCGTATTTAAATCTTAAATTTATTTTTAAAAATTGATAAAAAAAAATATAAGATTATTTTAGTTATAAGATTTATTTATTAATTTTAAAAATTATATATTTTTAACATAATATGATCTTATTAATTAGGAATTAATAAGATAATATTAATTAATATTCCCTTCACCAGAGGAGGGCATTCATCATGATTCAGCCACATTATCTCAAATCTCAAATCAAAAACAGTTTTTCATTGAACTTATTGGTGTCTCTGCTGCACAGTTAGAGCATAATAGGTACATAATTAAAAACATTAGAAGACAAATGAAGGGAAGATAGACAAACAATTTGGATTAACCAGCATCCTGTCGATCCAAACCCTTATATATATCCAAAACCTTGAAGCCTGTTGAAGTCTATTACATTTATTTAAACCTGCATCTGAGTCTTCTAAAGAGAGAGAGCGAGAGAGAAAGCAGAGAGAGGAGAGAGGAAAGAAAATATTCCAAAAATAAAAAATTTATTTTTAAAATATATTATTTGGATTGGAATTCCATTCATGAAAAAAAATTTAATGGATGAATTTTTTTATCAAATGAATCATGAATGGATAAGATTTTTTACACAAATTTTTAATGGATTGGTTTTATCAGATCCACTATAATCCAAATTAAAATTTATTTGATTTTATCTGTTTTACCAGCCTTGGTAGATACACACACATTCTCAAAATTAAGCATAACAGAAAATACTAACAGAGATAGATCAGAAGAAAAGAGCAAGAAATCAATGACATGGACTGAAAGTTAACAGCAAGAAATCAATGTTAGTACTTGCTGTTCCCGATATTTATACATTAAGAATATTAGTGGATCTTAAATGTAATAGGCAATAGTCATAGCATACCTCATCAGTGGATCCAAACCGATTTTTCACAGCTCGAAGCATTCGATATGGAGAGTACTTCTCGCCCTGAGCATTAATATGAAGCATGAACAATTAACATGGAGAAAATAGAAATGAAATCCAGTGATTTCAACAATCCAACTACAAGTACTATGCAGAAAAAAAATGTTACAAATAAAATTATACATTTAGTTGAAATGTAATATTGTAAAAACAATTATCAATTATTCGCACAAAAGGGAAATTGAAGAAATGGTGCTATGACAATAACAAATTTCAGAAAGAAATAAAAAAATTATTGTCAATGTTAATATTGTTCCACTATATATCATCCTCTTTTTACTTATGATTACAAATAAACTCTTTAAATAAAAGAAATCTAACTATATAATTTGAGATTGTGAGGGGTGTGTTAAGATCTCACATTGACTAGAGATTTGACCAATGTAATCCTTATAAGGCTTGGGCAGTCCTCACCTTACAAGCCATTTTTGTAGGGTTGAGTATGCTTCAAGTCCAAATTCTAAGGTGCATTGAACAATATATTATCAAGTTTCCTTCATAACTCCCAAGTTAAATGCAGTGGATTTGGTTCCTCTCAAGTCAGGAGGTTGCACTTTAGAGGATAAAGTTGAATCACAACTCACAACTGTTAATTTTCTAATCAATGGTGCAGACTGTAAATGTAATTAAATACAAAATACATGTATATAAATCTCTGAAGTTGTTAAAATCTCAATCATTGATTTTCTAATCAATGGTCGTGATAGCACTTCATCTTCTAAAGTGTGTCCCTTCACATTAGATGAGTCAAATCCAAATACATAAATGTTGCTCCCTGAAAAATAATGTACAATTCGAAATGAACTTTCACAACAGCATGATGTTACTCATCCTCTTAAAATTTTCATTTTGATTTAGCAGAATGCAAAACTAGAAACAAATATCCCTCAACCAAATGTTCATACCTTGCCATGTCATGATACAATGCTTTCCAGACAAGATACTATATTTAGGAACATTCTTAGAAAAGGGTAAAATAAGCCCAAAAAAGATTAAATGCCAAGTAGTTGAAACTACACAAAGGGCACAAATCAGCTTTTAAGTAACAACTATCCAGAGAGAGAAGGGCTAACAAGGTACCAACTTCCATATACAAAACAACATCAACGATATGCTCCAAGACACGAGGCCCCGCTATGTCTCCAGATTTGGTCACATGTCCAATCTGAAATATGAAACAAAAAAGAAAAGTAAATAAAAATAATACTTGCAAATGCCAATAATTCAAAGTCCACAATAAGAGACATGCCCACAGATAATTATAAACGAAATCCACACCAGCAACAATAATCATATGATCTGCCTTTCACAATCATATGACCCAACCTTCATGGGATCATAAAGACTACAAAAACTTTTCCACTACCATAACAGCAAATGTAAATTGTTGACTTGGCTGAGTAAGGGAACTAAATTTGCTGGAAAGTATCTCATATTTATAGAAAATATCCTCTATTATAGGGACTTGGGTATTATTGGATGCCTAAGTCCCATTTCAAGTATGGAATGCTTAGTGGAGTACGTAAGTTGCTTGGTTCTCCCCCCTTGATAGCTAGCTTTTAAGAAAGGGTTCCCAAGTGCTTGGGTGCTTATCATTACAAAGCTTCGATTTATGATTTTTCATCCCCCACGATCCTTTGTAAGATCTCAATTTTCACAACATTGATTCTAATCTTATTTGTATAGTTATATTTCCTATTTACTTTATTTTCTTTATTGGTGTTAGTAAATCTTGTATCTGTCATAGACCTTGCCAAGGCTATATTTTCCACAAGTAATTTTGTCCATCTGAAGAAAAGTTTTAGAAAACTTGAATTAACTCAACCCCACAAAACCAACTTGTAAGGTGAGAATTGTCCAAGTTTTACAAGCTCTATTTTAACCATATCTCTAGTTGATATGAGACTAAACTACCACCCTTGAAGTTGCAATTAAGGCAACTCCCAAAGAGGCTGCAACTAAGGTAGGCTATGGGTGACTGCAATTAAGGCAGCTTTCCAACAAAAAGCATGAGTTGGAAAGAATGGACCTATCCAACCACTCTTCCTTTACAAAATTATATATGATACAAAACATGATAGTGCATTAATCGATCAATTTGTCATTTAAATATAATTTACAAAATTGATAGAGGCATGCTCACCAAAAAAACTGAGATGTTAGTTGTTTTTGCAAATCGCATCAAAGCTGCAGTGCATTCCTTCACCTGTCACACACCAATAAAAAATCATGTATGATGTACCACCGAACCAGCACATGACTTTGACAACTTTTGGTAGAGAACCAAACAAAAGCAAGAAGGCGTGACAAGAAATGTACACCATGCATCTCAATGACCAAAAAACCAATAAAATAATTTAAACAGAATTAATAAATCATGAATTTGCCCTTTTCCAAAAATGTCCTTTATTTGACAATGAATAAATACTATGAAGGTGAAGTTAGTATGGATAAAAGGGAATAAGTTAATTAAATACCAAAAAAAATCTTCCAAACAACATCACATGACATATCACTTTAATAGAATATAAATGGATGTGCATAGTGCAACATTAAAGAATTCTAAGGCTATTTTACCTTTCAGGGGTATTTTTTTTTTAATTTATGAAAATGGATAAATTTTAAAATTTTTACAAAAGTGGGTAAGTTGTGTTTCAAAACACAACTTGTTATGTATATTTTTTTAATTTAAATTATTTAAGTCGTGTTTTCAAATACAACTTTTTTTTAATTTTTAATTAAAGTCGTGAGTTTAATCACGACTTCAAACTCTGAATTTTTTTTAAAATCAAAGGCTTGATTTCCCTCCTCCCTATTTTTTTAAAAAA
>JAMLFT010004478.1:0-19481 GCA_026544285.1 Pachyrhizus erosus | reverse complement strand
ATAATTAAATTTAATTAATTTTTTTAATAGATATAAATTAGTCAATGAATAAGGATTGAAAAAATATTTTTTTATTTATGTCATTAATATTTTTTTTAATATTTCTATTGTCTTATATAAATCAATTAAGATTAAAGTTAATTTAATGAAATTGTTATTTTTTTATATATTAAATATTTTTTTTATTTATGTAAAAAAATTAAAATAATAATTTTGTTGAGATGTTTAAAATAACTCAATAAAATTGAATTATTTTTTAGAAAATAAATTATTTTTAAAAAATGAATTGAGTTGAGTCATTCAAACTTGATGTTTAGATGCTTTGAATCTTATTAAACGAATAATTATGTTCAACATTAATTGAGTTTTTATATTTGTATTTTTAGTTTTATATATAATTTTATTTTAATCCTATTTATTTTTCTATTTTTAAATCAAATTCTCTAATCTTACTTTCAAATTATTCATTTATTTATTTTTATTTATTTATAGAAATAGAATTCAAGTACTAAAAAAATCTAAAATAATTAACATATACTGTTCAATTAACTAAATTAAATAGTCTTGATCTTATATTTTTTTTCTTTATTTCTCATGACATCATCTATCACTTTTTCTTAATCTCACTCTTTCTGCCTCCCATACACTCTAGGAAATAGAGTATAAGTTAACCTTTTTCCTGTATGGATTCTCCTTATCAAACTTGGACAAAATATATTACCTTCATCTTACATACTAGGTGCTTTAGACTGTAAATCACAATACCTTTCCTAGGTTGATATCAGGAGACCGCATTAATTAAGGGGCAACTCATTAAACCATATTTACTTAATCCTTACATTATCCTCAGCCATTATTTAGGAATTAATTCCTATAAGAAAGGAGCTAAGGATAACATTCACCCTATATACTAAAAATACCTAGAATTTGTTATCAATCACTTCTATAATGATGATGACATTTACTTATTATAATGAATGCTTTTGAAGGCAAATGCCAGACCGATGGCGACTGCATAAGTGACATTATTCTTTGATAAACAAACGCTTTTGTTTAAAAATATTTTCATTGAACAAAACAAATTCTAAAATAGATTAGAAGGAACGCTACGTTAAACTTGTGTTTTTTATTTTATTTTATTTTTTAAAATAAAAGCGTAAAGAAGAAGAAAAATTTGCCGCATTTAACTTTGGAAGATGAGGCTGCATACTGTGTGTATCTATCTATGTATGGTGTTCTGGAATTCTTCCTCCCTTAAGATGAGTGAAGACAAGGAGGTGGAGATGTTGCTGAAATTCGAGGGTTCCTTTCCTATCTGTGCAGTTCAAAATTATTGCTAAATGTTAAATAGCATTTTTTATTAGAGCAACCTCCTTGCATTGCTACCCTGCTACCCTGCTACCCTGCTACCCTGCTACCCTGCTACCTGTGACGCCATGCAGGAAACGCTTCTTAATCTGTAAGGGTCCACGATTTGAATTTGAGTTGAGGCACATTTAAACCAGCAAAAAAGTCTCTCCTTCAGGTTGCTCGTAAAGATTCCTGTGCAGCGTAGGGTTTTCGAATTCAATGTGATAAGTGTCTGTGATATTGCGTTTATTATTGTTTGGGAGGACTGTCTTTATGCAGAGAGGAAAGGAGAAGGCTTTTAACCCTTACGTTGACCTTACTTATTTAAAGTCCACAAATTATCAACCAGAGTTAAAAGTGAATTTCTAATTTTTTTTTTTATCTTATTATATGTTTAGTTCCTATAGTTTCACTTGTTATATTATGAAATAGGTACCACGATTTTGTTGCATGGCAGTTATTTACTTATTGGACCATCCTATGCTTTAACTCTTTCAAAATTATGACATGGCAGATGAAATGTTTCTCATATGATTGGTTGTGTTGTGTGGTTACATCTTTCTACACAAACACATCACCCTGTTGTTATCAATCCAGGATAGCAGTGTGTAGCCGTTAGTCCCGTAAATGCTATAGCGGGGTTGCGGAAACCTGGATAGCCACTATTTGAAATATTATAATACAAACTAAATAATTTATACTACTCATATAAATACTAAATACTCAAACAAAAAAAACCCAAAATTAAATAAATTCATCACAAATAATAGGACAGTTTACACTCACAAGCACCATCATTCTAGGAGCAATAATAACATAAGAATGAAAAAGAAAAAATGAAAGATGATGATGAAATTAATAGAAAAATAAATTACTTAGTGATTAGAGTGTGAACTGTGAAGTCTAAAGGAAAGAGAAAGAACAGAAAACAAAAGTAACTTTTTTTCTTTTTAAATGACTGATGAAGAAGGGTCTCAAACCCTATATAATGTTTCTGAAGCAAAAGATGCATTAGAAAATGGGCGAGAAGTGAAAAGCCGCTATTTTGCTCATGATGGCTGCTGCTAAAAACTACTCCACCATTTGAACAGCTTAGGGTCACTTTGCTCTTCTACTCTGCTATGGTGCGCTATAAACTATCACAAATAAGTGAAATCACTAGCTGATGCTTTGTTTTACCCAGATTGACACAAATAGAAAAATTGTGAATCATTGTTAGATACTACTTTTAGCCTGATTTCATTGAAAGAGAAGGAATAGTCTAGGTCTGCTGAAAGTATAGAGGACAAGGAAGAAAATTGAATCCTGCATTTTTTTTTTTATTTTGATTTTTCTTCTCATTTTTCATTTTCTTGATAGCTGACATGGAAAAACTTTTTGGCAGCTTGGATGGGTCATCTTGATTAATATGGGTTGATGTGAGGCACATAATTAGAAAAAAATTTAATCTGTAAGGATCACCATTGGGCCCTATTCAGAAAAAGCTAGAACTGTAGGAACTTTCGAATATGCTCTAATCAACAAGTCAAACCACCTATTATGAAAAATTTATTTAACTTTTGAATAAAAACTGATGTCTGGGATAACAATCCAACAGGTCTTTTCACGTACTTTGTCATCCTTGTCTTTTACAGTATTACATTCATTGCAAAATTTTCTTTGTTTAAGGTGCTGCCATTTTGGCTTCTCTCATTTATTATTATGCATTATACTTTTCACAAGTTAAACATTTTCAAGTAATGTACTGCTAAATAAAGTGAGACTTTTATGTGGGTTTTTCTCATGACATATTTATACAAAAAAATTGAATTACTCTTTACGTTGCAGTTATCAAACTTTATTTAAGGGTGTATTTGTTTTGTTGAAAAATGAAGGATTGGACAGTGTAAAAACATTTGTTCCACGTTTGATTTTAATAATGGTCATATAACAGAACAAAACAAAGCAAAAGACGGGCACAACATACAAGTCTAAATATTCATTACTAATAAACCTGGAACAATTTCACGTCCCACACAACACCCAAAAGTAAAAAATATCCATCAATTTGCCTAAACCTCATCAAAGCCAATGTTGAACAACCAATAAGCTCCATCAGGTAACACCCCAATGCAACTCTTTTGCTCCACCTCCAAAACTACTTGTGCTATGCATTGACCATCAAACAATAGACAAAAAAGTGTGGTGACTCAGCTTCTTTTATTGTGTTAGTTTGCTTGCTTTGTCCCATAATGTGTATAAAATGCACTGTAAGAGTTGTATCAAATAAAATTTTTGTCAATTTGTATCAAATTGAGAAAATCTGACTTACTGTTAAACAAAAGGGAAGATGATGGCAACCATCACATCGTAGATAAATAGTGTTGATTAGAGTTTCTAATAAATAACGCACTCAAAATGCCATGTCTGTTAGTATTTAGAATGGAATAAGAAAATCGGTTGATGTGGATTTCATGAAAGAAGCTTAGTTGGTGATTTATTGAGAGAAATCAAGAAAGATCGTGTGGCTCGCAAAATACAGAGGATAACAGGGGAGTTTTGAAGAGGAGTAATATAACTTGCTTGATTTCTTATATATTCAATACAATAGGCACGATCCCATATTTCTAGACTTGGTTACATCGATTTTACTTATGTCCGTAAAAAAAAAAAATTCATTCTAAAACATTCTTGTGAATTGTACTCTAGATTAATCTAACTTTTTTTTATATAGTGCAAGTAATATGATGTAACTTTCTAGTAGCTTTGCTTTCTAGATAATTCATGATACGAGCTTTTTTCTGTATTTGAGTTTTTCTACAATTTGTTTGACTGCAACAATGTCATTTATGATTTTTATCGGTTCAACTGTATTTAAGAATTCAGCACCTATAACTATTTAAGGAGTCATATTCTCATAAATATTTTTGTATACTCTTTTTATCTTGCCCTTGTGTTTTCTGTAGCAGGCTAAGGTTCTGTTTGGAATGGCCTGACTTTATTTTTTGTGCTTTTTAACAGCAAAAATCACAAATGTGTTGATTAAAAAAAATCATTGGGCATCTTCTAGTTCTTTTCAGAAGCACCTTATGGAATGTTTTTAAAAGTTGTTCTGGCGGTCAAAATTATGAAATACTTCAAACACGATTACTTTTGTTGAAATTTAATAATAAAACACAATTTTATTCATTTATAGGCCTTTGTTAAATCTTCGATGCTGTTAGAAGTTATGTCATGTGTTTTTATATCATAATGTGCTGTTTTTTTACATGATTTTGAGGCCCCTTCCAAATCGAATACAATTTTTGTTAAGTCATAACCAAGGCTTTGTGGTAGTGCCTATTTGCGGTAGTGTTTAATTATGTCGTGGAATTTCAGGCTGTCTGGATTGGTAACTTGGAACTAATTAGAAATGTTAGAGAAGTTTGGTATGACATTCAACAGTTTGATCATTGAGCTGTGTCATAATGTTACAATTCCTGATGCTGTTGCTGAAAGCGTTGTAGCAAAGGCTATCCGTGATGGGGCTATTGATGCTTCATTGGATTATGCTGATGGGTGTGGATGGTGTCAAGGAAACTGCACATATTTACTCTACAAATGAGCCTCAGTTGGAATTTAATTCTCCGATTGCTTTTTTTTTTTTTTTGTCTTGACATGCATAATGAGACTGTTCGAGTACTGAGTTTTCCACCAAACACACAAAAGAGGAGAGAGAGGCAACAATAAGAGTAAGAATTGGCTAAGCACATCGCAGAGGAAGATGATCATGACTTTTGATAATGCTTTGCTCTTTTTATCTTACAACTTGTTGTCAGGATCTCTTTATTTCCCATAGTTGCTCATACTTCTCCATTGAAGAACTTCCATTACCATTTCTTTTCTGGAGCATAAAATTTTGTTTTCTGCACTCAAGTTATTTGGAAATCCTTTGCCATATCGAGATATTTACTGTTGGTTACATATCATGACGACACCAATGATTTGTTACCTTGTTCTGAGAGTTCTGGTTTAGGATCTGAGTAAACTAATGAATTATTTAGGACCATGTTAGTGATTCAGTTAAAAGGTTTGTTTGACTGTTGCAAAGGATTTGCTCATTGGCCCCAAAAAAAGGAGGTATTTACCGAGCTTAGCTATTACATTGCTTCTTGAGCATAAATATATATATATATATATATTATATATAGGGATTTGTTATCTTAAAATACACCTAACTCAGTAAACCCTTGATTATTTTTCTGTTCTCAGAAAAAATGCTTCCTTCATTTTTTGTTTGAATCGGAGATAGAATTCAAGGTCATATCTAAAGATGTGACACTTTATTTAATTCCTTTTTTGAAGAGTCCTGATTCTTGAATACCTAAAAATATAGAGGAAATTATTTAGGAAATTCATAGTTATTTTTCATTGAAATTACAAAGTATATTTATAAAATTTATGTATAAATGATTGATATGAGATAAGATGATAAACACTCCGTTTCTTCTTCATTTCTTTTCATGTCTTTGAAAGTTGTAGTGTAATGACAAATTAAATGAACCTGACTCTTTTAAATTGAAGAAATATATAAATATATAGAGAAAATAAGAAAGTTTGGCTTTAGCCTTTAGTTGGGTTACTAGGCATTCAGCAATTTCAGATTGCTTGACTTGACGGTGCTGTTAAAGCATAGCATGACAGGTTTAGATTTATGAATACTTAAAAAAGGAGTAAAAATTGGTGTCCAATGTCCAACTGGATAATTTATTTACTTGGAAAATTTTAGATGTCAAATATCCCATGTGTTATGAGATGGGATCAACGGTGATTATTTGCGTTGCTAGCTAACAGACAACTGACAATCTCTACATAGCCAAAATGGGACATGTGGATTGTAGCTCACAAAAAACGACACTTTCATCATTTCCATGTGACCCTGTATGTTATGATCCACGCCGTTTCTTCAATTAGATAAAACTATTCTCTGTCATTTTATCCACAAATAGAGTTACAAACCATGAGATCCATGTGAGACGAAAGAAGTAGACATTGGGATCTGAGACTGAGAGGAGCTAAAAAAATTAAAAAAAAAAAATAGACTACCAAATGGGCTTGTGGGTTTTGAAACATTCACGGCTCTTATGTTGGAATGGGCATGTGGGTGGGTGGGAAGGGAAATATAGGAGAAATACTGAAGAGAACGTGGGAATGATTGAATGGCGTTCAGACTTGCACAGATAAATAATTTTATTCTAAAACACTTTCTTGATTTCTCTAGTCTAGCAGGACCTCACATGGGTTATCGTTCCTTTAGCTAGTTTAGTCCCTTATTTAAAGAGATAGCTTTTGTACTTGGAAATGACAATAATTGCAAATACAAATTCTAATCTCATCATCTATCACACTTGGGGTTTTAGGCATTCAGCAAGCAAGCAAAAAAATGGGCAAAATTATGCTTGTTTTGGTTAGCCTCATTGGATTATGCTGTTTCACAATCACAACCTATGCCTTCTCACCTTCTGGATGGACCAATGCCCATGCCACTTTTTATGGGGGTAGTGATGCTTCAGGAACTATGGGTAAGCCATTGTGACTTAACCATTTAACACAAGATTTTTTTAACTCTTCCAACATTGAATTTTTGCACATATATTTGTGTATGATTGCATTGCAGGGGGAGCTTGTGGGTATGGGAATCTGTATGCAACTGGGTATGGAACTAGAACTGCAGCTTTAAGTACTGCCTTATTTAACGATGGAGCTTCCTGTGGTCAGTGCTACAAAATCATATGTGATTACAAAACAGACTCTAGATGGTGCATCAAAGGAAGATCTATAACCGTAACTGCCACAAACTTTTGCCCTCCCAATTTTGCTCTTCCTAACAACAACGGAGGCTGGTGCAACCCACCACTGAAGCATTTTGATATGGCCCAACCCGCGTGGGAAAAGATTGGTATTTACAAAGGAGGGATCGTGCCCGTGTTATTCCAAAGGTTCGTTTGAATGAGATCTTATCTTGTAATTTTATTTCCTTACTTACTGTACACTAAAAAATAAATAAATAAAAACATTAATATGGGTGACATAACCTTGTTGCAGGGTTCCATGCAAAAAACATGGAGGGGTTAGGTTCACAGTGAACGGGAGGGACTACTTCGAGCTTGTGCTGATTAGCAATGTGGCTGGTGCTGGATCGATCGAATCTGTGTCCATTAAAGGCTCGAAAAGTGGATGGATGGCTATGTCAAGAAATTGGGGTGCTAATTGGCAATCCAATGCGTATTTGAATGGTCAATCTTTGTCCTTCAGGGTCACAACCACTGATGGAGAAATCAGAGTTTTTCAAGATATTGTTCCAGCAAGTTGGACATTTGGCCAAACTTTCTCTAGCCCAGTTCAGTTCTAAGCTCACAAATAAACCAACGGCTGAGGCTTGCTTTTTTTATTTTACTGGAGCAGCCCGCCACTCATCTTCTGCTTTTCATTATTTCCTGGATGGTGGATCAAACTCATCATCAACTTCAAGCCCTTGACCAAGACCTTGCATAAGGAAGCTCAAGCATGTAGAAATCAAATAAACATCTTTCAACTTTAAACTTATACTACAATTGTCTGCAATATCATTATGTATACTATAGCTCAAGTCCAAGCTGTACCAGAGTTGGGAAAATATTAATTCCCTAAATTTTTTTATGTAACCTTGTCTCTTGTCTTCTACTGGATTTTTATGCAAAAAATATATTTTTACAAGAAAGAGGAGATGCATCTTAGAAAAGAGTTTGCAAAACTTTTTTTCATAAATTCTGTACAGAGTAAAAATGTAACAAACAATTTAAATATTAACATTATCTTCATTTTAAAATTAATTTGCTAACAATTTTAAATATAAATGATAAAAATAATATCTTATCTTTATCTACATAATATCCTAAGAATTTGAAACATAATAAAAAATTTAAAAATTAATTGTTCAAATTCAAATTATAAATATTTATAGGTTTATATTTTTTTACATTTAATTTGAATTTTATGTTTAAAATATGGTTTTCTTCTTTTTTTATGCTTCATTTCTTCCTTTTTTTACTTATAATTTTATCATAACTTTTCTTGGGCAGGACCACATCTAGCTGGGCGGATCTAAAAATCTTTTTTAGTAGGAGGAAGAAAACACTAGTTTACAATATTTTCAAAGAAAAAATATTTTAGACTTTTGCAAAATATATAATCTCATGATAAAAAGTTTCAAATACTTAAGCTTTTATAAATTATAATTGGATCAACATGTGTGTTTGTGTCATTGGTTGTTATTTTTTTTTTATCACTTATAACCTTTTTTGTTTATAAAAAATGTATCTTACAAAAACAACACATATTATTTATGGAGACAATATTTTTTATAAAATATATTTAAGTAAAAAGTATTATCTTGTGGGGGGCAATTGTCCCATAATACTTAAAACACATATGTTTCTGAGTTCTACGTTCAATATGAACTTCTCTTTTAGTGTATTTATCTTTGATTGTTTTGTATTTTTTCATTTATTGTAATTTGAATTTCTTCATTGAATTTAACACTTGTATTAAAATGATCTCAATTATTTTTTGTTGTTTTGAGAGTCACCATTCTAGTGAAGATGGTATATAAAATACCTTCAAACAAACATGTTTGTACCTTTACTTTTTTGACTTATCCTTCTTTTTGAATTTCTATCAGTGAAATTGTGTCATAGTGCAAGAACATCATAATCTTTTTTACAATTCTCCGAAGATTAAAGTCTCTAGGTTTGACTCTATTCTCATTGTCTAAAGACCAGAACTTTTTTTTATCAATGATAAATAAGACAAGCAACTTGTAAAAAACTTACTTTAACTTTCATCTTCACAAATCTGTAAAAAAAAAAACTCTGATATTAATAGTTGATTTTTTTATGTAAAAAAAATATTTTTAAAAAAAATGTATTATGTAAAAAAATTTATAGAACTTTTATTCATGACTTCATATGTAAAGCAAAAATGTAAAAAAAAATTAAATATAAACATTATCTTAATCTTTAAATTAAACTACTAATTTTCTAGATTTAAAAGATAAGAATAATATCTTATCTTTATTTAAATAATATTCTAAAGATTAAAAACATAACAAAAAAATTTTTAAAACTAAGTTATTCAACTGATAGACATATGTTTTCAATAAATTCCATGAAGCTTTTGAAATCTGAAAAAAAAAATAAAAAAATCCAGAGGGTTAGGAGAGCAAAATTTATTAGATGCAAGATGCTCTTACAGCTAGCAGAGAATCTAGGTGTTTTTTGTTTGATAAGCACGTGACATGAGTTAATAAAAGTGAGACACATGACATTAGCTGGCACCGTCGCAAATGATGTCTCACATAAACCGTATCGGAACAGCGACACTTGTTTAGTTGTTTACCCTTTCAGACGAACCGAACCTCATCAACTTCAGTGAAGAATGAAGATGTTACGTAGCAATATCTCACTTGAAATCAACCAACGGTTCTGTCTGTACCTTCATTTAAATTTCCACAAATATTAAAAAAAAACTTCACAGGTTTAAGTTGCTTCCAATTTACAAGTATATCAGCTCTCTCCTATAGCAATTGAATGCATCATTTATGTCATAATGTGCCTTCTATATCTCAAATTTTACAATTGATAATGGATAGACATATAGCTAGGCTGTGTCATAAAGTGCCCTTCTAAGACGTAATGTTCATTATTAGCTGTGGACAATGACTTTTAGCGGTTTGATTTGCACTTCAAGTAGAAGTATATTAATGATGGTGTTAGACATATTAAATAAATCATTCTTTAATCTTCTCAGTTCTCATACAGCTGATGGTTCAAGTTTTCAGTTCATAGTTTCATTCTATTTGTATTGAGCTATGATTAAGGAAAGGTGTCCGTATTGGTTGAAGTCAAGCCACTCAACCTTTCATTTTGGGGTCAACATGCCAGTCCAATCCATTTTTATTGCCTTTCTAAAATACGGATTCCAAAGTAAAACTATAGGCAATATTCTTAAAATAAAGCCGTTAAATTCAAAAACATCACTATGTTATTTATAATTCAATAAAAATCGGTCAAGTAATATATATATAGACCAAGAATGCAACTTTTATTTTCATCAACAAGAAAAATAATAAATACAGAAAGACTGGTAACGTTTGGGAATCGAACCAATAGATAGTCCCATCTTGTAATTGATTAACAATAATTTCACTTACTTTTTTTTGTTAGTATTCAACATTTAGTTCGTGAGAGGAAAAGAGGAGGAATTTAATATAGAATAAACGTTAAGGTGTCATTGGATTAGTTCTTAACTTATTTTCATCTTTAGATTTTTAAAATTAAATAAAACTCATCGAAGAAGTACACCATTAAATTAAATTTCAGTAAAATATTAAACTTACTAAATAATGAAAAAAATACGTCACTAAAGTGAAAATGTGAAACCTTAAAAACAAAACTCAAAGGGGAAGAGGTAACCAAAATTTGAGTCCATATGTTTAGGATTGCTTTTGTAATAATGTTGGCTTTTAAAAGCAACTGTACCAAATACAACTTTCTTTTTATTTAATAGAAGATGCTTGAAAACTTGAAAACACTGCTCCACTAACAGGGTCGTAGATCACCAAATATGCTAAACAACCATATACTTGTAACAACTCCAAGTTTCCCGTGTCACCACCTCTCTATAAATACCATTCTCGTTAATGTTTCTCCCAAGTCATAAACGAAGTTTGAATTTGTGAAAGGAAACATGGCAGCTATTGCTACAGTGATGTTGATAACTGTGTCCCTGGCTTCTCTTGTGAGTGCACTAAATGTAAATTACTATGAAGATACATGCCCCCATGTAGAGTCCATCGTAGCTGCTGCTGTTCACAAAGCAACCATGAATGACAAAACTGTGCCAGCTGCTCTTCTTCGGATGCATTTTCATGATTGCTTCATAAGGGTATGCAACTTTTGCTTGTCCTAATTCAAATAATATTCATATGGGGCAAGTAACATGCCTTTGCCTGTTTGTTCAGTTAATTTTAAAAACAAAAACAAAAACAATTATTCATTAAAAAATTGAAATTCTCTTCCAAGCATGCATGCACTAACATTAATTGTAGTCTAGTCTAGGGGATACGTAGAAAACTGATCATATTTACTCTTTTTTTTTTTGTTTTTTTTTGTTTTAAGGGCTGTGATGCCTCTGTTCTTCTGGAATCAAAGGGAAAGAATAAAGCAGAAAAAGATGGACCTCCTAACATTTCTCTGCATGCATTCTATGTCATTGACAATGCTAAGAAAGCAGTGGAAGCCGTTTGCCCAGGGGTCGTATCTTGTGCTGATATTTTGGCTCTGGCTGCTAGGGACGCCGTTACCCTGGTTAGTGTCTCCACTCTCAAACAATAACATATAATATACTTATAGTAATCATAATTTTATTTTTAATTATTAATTTGAGATTTTTATTTTTATTTTTTTTTTGTCAACAAAACCATTCATTTAGAGTCTTTGATAAAATGAATATAAGAA
Source organism: Pachyrhizus erosus (assembly GCA_026544285.1). Classification (NCBI taxonomy): domain Eukaryota; kingdom Viridiplantae; phylum Streptophyta; class Magnoliopsida; order Fabales; family Fabaceae; genus Pachyrhizus; species Pachyrhizus erosus. The sequence goes on along the minus strand of JAMLFT010004478.1, from coordinate 7,617 downwards.
ATTTATTTACTCATTGCCCAGTCCGGAGGGCCCACTTGGGATGTACCAAAAGGAAGAAAGGATGGAAGAATATCAAAGGCCACTGAAACCAGACAATTGCCGGCTCCCACCTTCAACATCTCCCAATTACAACAAAGCTTCTCTCAAAGAGGCCTTTCCTTGGAAGATCTTGTAGCCCTCTCAGGTATTATTGAAATTATGAATTCAATTCCAAAAGATCTAATCCACTTATCAGTGTCCAATTCCTAACTTGCTATTTCTTAACCAGAAATAAAAGTTTGTGCAGTAAAATAACCATAGCACATAAAAGAAAGAAAATGTAATCATCTCTGTTCTAAAATGGTAGTAGTTATGTTATCCAAATTAAACATTTTTACATTGTGAGCCGATTAAAAATCATTCGAGGATATGTAAAGTAGTTATTATAAAAGTAATTTATCATATATGATAACATAACATGTGAGTGGAGAATAGAAGATATGATCATATGATGTTTTATTATGTGGACTGTTCAGGAGGTCACACACTCGGGTTCGCCCATTGTTCATCCTTCCAGAATAGAATCCATAAGTTCAGCCCGAAACAAGACATTGACCCGTCCCTGAACCCTTCATTCGCAAGCAGCCTCCGAAGCAGGTGTCCTTCCCACAACAAGGTGAAAAATGCAGGGTCCCCATTGGGTTCTAGTTCTAGTTCTACCTTGTTTGACAATGCTTATTACAAGTTAATCCTCCAAGGAAAGAGCATATTCTCTTCTGATCAAGCTCTGCTCACTCATCCCACCACCAAAGCTTTGGTTTCCAAGTTTGCTCATTCCCAAGAGGAATTTGAAAGGGCCTTCATCAAGTCCATGATCAAGATGAGCAGCATCATCAACGGTGGGCAAGAAATCAGGCTCAATTGTAAATTCTGTAGATGATTAATTTGCATAGGAATGTGTTGTCACAATTGATTGAGGAAACAAGGCCGATCAAATAAAAGGAAATAAGCCTACTCCTTTCCTATACTTTCCACCCCATTCATTCTTCAACATTTTTCAAGAATTCACTTGTTAGTTCTAACTTGCAATTTGTAACCATTTTTTCTTCCACCATTTCTAGCAACATTTTACATACCATTGCAGAGGGGGGAAACAATTTTTCTTGTCAAAGTGGAAAAACGAAAGAAAGAAAAAGCCTATTGTTTCGTAACTGAATCCAAGACTAGTGATCCAAACAAGTAATCAAGTTAGATTAAATAATAACAAGATGATGCAAGGATTATCTTTAGCTTTTGATAACACATATTTAGTCATATTTCTTGTAATATCTTCTTTCTCATTAGTTATAATTTATAAAAGATTATACAACCATAACAAAGATTAAATAAATAAAAAAATAAGACATACAACATTTTGTAATTTATAAACATTTTCGACCAATAATAAAAAATATTAAAGATTTTATTACCATTATTGTTATGATTAAAATAGTATTATATATAAATAAAAATAACTATTATCAATTTAATTTTATAAAATTAAATTAAATTTAAATTTAAAATTTTAATAGGATATTAGAATTTACTTTTAATGATTAATGATGAGTATATTTATTATCATATCATTTGTAAATGTTTAATCTTAAAAACTTTATATTTAATATATTTAGTTTTGAGATGTAAAAAATATGATTTATGATATATCAAAAAATAGTAAATACTTATAAGCTATTAATTAATGATGCCAACTAAGAGAGATATTTATGCCTTGGGAAATTAATTAGAAGAGGAGGCCATGGCCTGTGAAAATTGAAAGCGTATATACTTATTGGTGGCTGTAAAGGAGAACTTAACCAAACGTATGCTGCTGTTCTCAAGTTATGGTCCAATACTTTTTTTATTTTTAAAATAAAATATAAAAACAGAAGAAAGTGACGTTTTATAAGGTGTAATGGCGTTCCTTCTTTTTCAAGAAAAGTAGTCTTTTTAACTTTTTGTTTATGTTCTCTTTTTTTAAATAAAAAAAGCTTTCAATCTGAATTGTCAAATGTTTGTTTGTTAATCTTTTTAGAGTTGTTATTGTTGTAATTTCTTTTAGTATTTTTTGTTTATTAATGTTTTCGCTAATTTATACTTTTTCTTGATAATGAGTAGAAGAAACTTATGATAGCTAAAAACATTTTGATGTACTCATTATTTTTAATAATGATGATTTTCCTTGACTATGTCTTGAAGTTTATATCTTCCATATTGAGAGGGTTTTTTACATTAAAAAATTTGGTATATCCTTTTTAATAATTACTCATCACATTTAGTGAGCACTTACAATTGTTATTTTTTTAATAAATGATTAAAATTATGATAAAATTAAATGCATTATTTAAAGTTAATTATAATTTCTATAATTAATTTTTTAATTAATAGTTATTATTGTATTTTATTTTCTAAAGTGTGTTTGTGAGTGTATCTAAGTGAAAAAAGTCTAATTATAGTAAGATAATATATCTGGATGACATTAATTGTAGTAAGTAAAAGATAAAATAAAGAATTTACTTGTCTTTGAAAATATTACATTTACTTGTGTTTGCCAGTTAAAAACCAAATAATATATCTTATGAAGAATGAATTTTTGAAAATGTGATTTTTGTAAAGAAATATATAGAAGAATATTTTATATTCAATTGATTTGCTGAAAAAAAATAAAGAAAGTGATGTAGAAAATTATATGTTGATAATCTTAATAATAAAATATTTTAATAATAAAAATAGAATCAAACAAAAATAAATATAATCTTAGTTTATTTTATTGATAATTTGTTATTGATAACAGTTTGTGACTTTATTTAGTGTTTGCTAGATGAGACAATTTTTTATTATATTACCAATAATTCTAATGCTAAAACTTTATGAAAGAAACGTGAGACTTTAGATGCCTCTAAATCTGATAGTTATTAATTCTTTTGTCTGAAGTAGGTCATAAAATTATACTACGAAGAGAATACTTATATTTTATATGATTTAATTACATATTTAATTTTAGATCTAAAATTAATTTTAGATTAACTTTTATATGTTTGATTTCACGTAGGAAAAAGAATTTAAAATTAATTTTGAGTTGAAATAATTTTTAATAATTTTTGTGTTAGATAAAAAAATTATACTGAATTTTATTCTAAACCTATTTTTATAATAAAAATATTCAAACATAAAACACATCACTTCAAAATTAATTTTATCAACACTTATCCAAATACACTAAATAAATTTTAGAGTTATTCAATTATTAAGCATAAGTGTTAATTTAACGATGAGATCATCACTTTTTGTTTGCTTAGATGAATTAGGTTAATTAGGCAAAATTTTACCAAGTTTGATCGCGACATTTTTCTCAAATTAATCAAGGCCGAGTTTAACTATTTATGTAATATAACTTTTTTTAAACATTTGGCTTTTTTTTAAAGCTTGAAAATTTTATAAACTTATTTTATATTAAGTTTTTTAAAATAAATTTATAAAATTATCTTTAAATAAACTAATGAATATAAATTTAATTTAACTCAAGTCTTTAAATAAAATAATAAATATATAAAGTGAAAATGTCATAATAAAATTTAATATGAGAATGATAATAATATTATATCATTTATATTTTTTAAATAATTTGACTTAATAAATTTAAAAGACTTTTTGAATATATAAAACTTTATTTTTAACTAAACATTGTCAAATTTAAATTAGTTAATAATTAAGTTTAGCCTACTCTAAATATGAGTTAAGTCACAAGTTTTATCTAGTAAATTTACTTATTTCTACACCCAAATATGTGAAGCAATTAAGCCGTTCCCTCTTGATCATTTTAAAGGATAAAATAATAGATGTAAGTTATTAGTAAGAAAATTAATAGCTAATATTATTACATATGCATATGTATAATAAATTACAAATGTGGTAGAATATTAATCATTCATTTTCTCGATAAATCCTTTACTTTTGGTCCTGTTAGAAGAGAGCTAAATCCACTATTAATTAAAAACAGGAAAATTGTCACAACGTTTTTTTTTTTTTTTCCTTCTTGTTTTTGGGGAGGCGGCTGTTCATGAAATATTCTTTGATAGGTAAGGCAACTTTGTGTAACTTTTTGTATTATAAGACCACTACTAATTGCGTGTTACTGTTGAAAGAAATAATTATTTTTTTATCAGTTTAAAAAAAACACGAATGATTTAATTTCTAAAGATAAGATAATCTATACAATATGTAAAGTATAAACTGACGGTATGACAAAAAATTAGAATAAGAAACACTTGTACATATATATACTACGAAGCCTAGATTTTAATTTATGCGACTCTAATAATTTTACAGAGATAAATACATGTTATGTACTACTAAAGGGTGTAGGAAAATTGAGGGAAACAAAAGGGTTTGGAAGATTAATGAGGCGTCATATGTATGGAACACAACTAACTGATACACCTGTGAACATTTTTTGTATACAGAAGGAGGAATTGAAGGTTTTTCAGTGATTCTACTTATTCCCTGTAATTAATTTCTTGCAGAAGAAGCCTCCTTGATCTGTTTGTAGTGAGAAAGCATAAGTAGATATGTCCCTCAAGCTCTTCCAACTGCTCCAGAAAACCAGACTCATGGTCATGAAAATCCCTCATAACCTGCTTCAGTATCTCACACTTGCCATTCCTCACACAAACCTCAGCAACCACTTTCCTATGCTCCACCTCGTCCTGCAACCTCTTCACCATCCTACTCATAGTGTCCAAATCATTGATCAGAATATAAACCCCTTTGGCAGCCACATCTAGTTGCTCGCACAGCCTCTCAGAAGATGTACACCTTACCCTTTCACGACCTCTCTTTACCAACAAACCAACCAAACCAACCATAATACTAGGCGCTGCCACCAACCCAACTATGCTATGAAAAGCAAACGCTAACAAAGCAACAAGAACCACACTGTGTGAAGTAATAAGAGCAATCCCCGCTACTTTCTTGCAAACCCTCTTTAGTTTTAACCTCCTTCGAATTTCCCTTCTCGTTGATTTTAGTCTTTCCAAGAGTTGCACATATCTGTCGTGAATGTCACGGAAATGCGCGGTGCCAACAACGGACAAAGGGTTGTCTTGCAAAGCAAAGGAAGAGAGCTCTCTATAGATAACATCCTTGTTGTGGGTTTCGTCGTTGGCATCATCAAGCACCATTTTGCTTAGCTTAACAATTCTTGTGATTCGTCGATAAGCAAGTCGCATTGAATGGATGGCTTCAAGGATCGTGTCACAACAACGACACGCTTCCAAGCTAGCTTCGAAGTAGTCAACAACAAGGTGGTGCAACTTCAACCTCTGTGTCATGTTTGCTATCATCTCTTGCCGTGGCTCTAACAAATACTCCGTGAGCTGCATGCATAAAGGGATTGAAGAGGAAGAAGAAGAAGTTAACATTTTGGTGCTTGTCTTTCCAAGGTCCCCTTGTGCTTTGTTGTATATTTCAATGTAAGACTTTGTTCTGAACGCTTCCAAATATTCCTCATTCACGCTTAGCTTCTTACTCAATCTGTCTTCCTCACATTCTTTCGGTGATCTTCCTGTTTAATTTACATAACAAAACAGAACAACTTCATTTGAGCAAATTATGTGGATAATATTACTTTACCAATCAAAACAAGCAACTAATTAAGAAAAAAAAATTACGCATATAATAGGAGTTTAAATTAATCATTAATTAATTAATGCTAACACCGACATACCTAAAAATAATGCAAAAATATATCTAAGTACATTAATGAATGGATCTGATCATGAGGGGGAAGAGGAGCATAAGTATGCCATAGGAACGAAGGAAGAAAAGATTTGAAGGAATTAAATAAACTCGCCTGTTGTTTTTCGTAGAGAACAAAGCCACCCAGTACATGTCATCGCGCATAAAGAAAAAATATATATTGGAAGCGATGAGAGATCTAACGAAATATATATATATATATAGAGAGAGAGAGAGAGGTGTTGTGTATATGTATTGGTGGATTGGAGAGAAGTTAAGAAGAAAAAGAGAAGGAATCTAGTTGGCAGTTAGCACTACCACAAATGGTTAAATGGCTTTGCTCGCACGTTAGCGTACCTGACACGGTGTGTTCTCTCACGTCAACACTAGGCAGCTCCTCTCATAAGCTCAATCTATCCATTTTCATTCTATTCCCACCCATATACATTAGAGAAATCAGTACTTGTTCTATGTCAAGATTTTTATATTTTGGGATATTTTCTTCTATTACAAGATTTTTTTTTATCATATCTTTGTATTGTTTTACTCATAATATATACAATGTTGGTAAACTTAAAAACAACAATAATTCATAAGGTGATAACAAAAAAGCAATAATTCATAAGGTTAACTCAATGCACATTACTTAAGATTTTTTTATATATTAAATCCAATTTTTAGAAATAAAAAAAGATGTCCTTTGGACTCCATTTTCAAATTAACTTGTAACAACATCCTTTGATCATAATTCTGCCAAATTATTGCCTAAAATTTATTTATAAAAAAATTTCAATCTTTGAAAGGATCATGTGGTTAAAAAGAAGTAATTATTGCTTAGTAGTCCAATATTTCGTGTGGGTAGGGTTCTGAATTGAAGGAGTGGTTATGGATTGCATAGATTGTTTTGTGAATAAAATTCGAAAAAATCAAGTTTGCTAGGGACTAATTGAATTTGAGTCTTGAACCGATATTAATAATTGATAAGGAACGCGTTTGTGTGTAAGATATGGGAGGACAGGTGGCGCTAAAGCAAGATATTAACGTGGGGTCATATGATTCTCAATCGAGATATATATCTGTTTGACACGTGGACTTGGTAATGATTGCAAATGTTACGTAACAAGGTTGATGGATGGATGGAGGTAAAGACATTCTTCTAAATTGAAAACCCAACCATTAATTCAGTCATCACAAACATTCTAATTAAACTCAGACCGTTAATAACGCATATTCATGCACTGCTGTCCCTGTCCCTTCCCTGGTTTATGTTTAAATTTTTAAATTTTTAAAAATTTAATACAAATAAGTAAAAACTAATACATGCTTGTTTTAAAAATAAATATTAGAAAATTATTTCTTTATACGTTATATTAAATAAAATAAGGGCCTTGCGCCCTCCTTTTAATAAAAAATATTAAATTAAAAATACTTTTTTTAGATAAGGAGAATTTTAATATTATTATAAGATGGGTTTGGCATGTCACTTTGATAACTTACAAACAATTAATTTAATCAAATAAACATATTTAATATATAAGTTCATTTTAGGAATTTTTAACTTATTTTTTAGTATTATTTTAACTTATAAGTTACTTTCACTGAATATACGTTTTTAATTTTTTTTTTGTCTGTATTATTTTATAACCAAACAATTAAATATGATTTTTATGTAATTTTATATTTATAATTAGCATATTAGTTAATTAATATGGTGACTTATGTAATGTATGAAATTATTATAATATTTTAAAATTATAAAATTATTATTTTAATTTATATTAAATATATATTATTTGAAGAATTATATAATATAAAAATTAAAATAGTGATAATAAATAATTAATTTAATTTATTTTTTTAAAAATT
>JAMLFT010004477.1:0-19481 GCA_026544285.1 Pachyrhizus erosus | reverse complement strand
TTTACATATTTTTATTTATTTAAAGTTTATTCTAAGTTTTATTTCTAACATTTTTTCTAATTTAATAACTATTTTTTCTATTTATATTGAAAGAATAATATTTTTATTTGTCTAAAAAAAAAATAGAATGTTACAACAACAAAGGCTTATAAACAATGAATTATCGGAATATTTATACAACTACTTATGGTTTTCGTAATATTGTAATAGTATAACTTGTAGTCATTACCATGATATTATATTGTGATTGCTATGCAGGGTAACATTTTGATAATTAAATTTTTTATATTGTTAACTTAGCATTTTAATTTTTACAATATTATATTCTTTTCGTTCCTCATTTATATGATATTATTTTTTTGGACCTTTAATCATTAGTAATTTTTTTATTACTGTTTCTAGTTTTGTATGAATATAAGTAATATAAAAAAATTAAAATAAAAACTAAATATGAAAATATTAGAAAATATAAATAATAACAATATTAAAGTAGTATATATAAAATACAAAACACAGATAGAACTTATTAAAATCTTAAAATATGAAAACAGAATAGTACAAAGTAATATAAAAATAGGAAAAATAAAAACCATCGTCAATAATATTATATGATCATGAACAATAGCAAACTAATATTATATAACGAAAAAAATCATATACATAAATAAAGTAATATTACAAGAGCAGAAAAAGAAATACTAATAAAATGGTATTATTGAAAAAAATATTAGAAAAAAATTAATAGTGTAAATTTAAAATTACCAGCAAAATGTTTTAAAATTATAAAATAATTATCTTATGATGTTATAATATTTAAAAATAATTTAAAAGTTATGTATTGAAAAGCAAATAACTCCGACTGGATTACATTAATACCTATTATTATTATATGCACAGAATATTTCTATAATCAAAATAATAACGTAAGGTAATATTTTTCTAATTACTAGTTTATCTTCATCTAATTCGTTATTATTAATATTTTATTATTATATATTAGTGTAAATTTGAAACATGGAAGAAAAAAAATCATGAAACTTAAATTTAGAATTTTACCGTTTCTTTGTTTAATTATATATGTATAAATTGTAAAATAATAATATATTTTTTATAAGTGGTAAATTACTATATTAGGATATAATTAAAAATAAAAAAATAATTTTAAATCATATTACAAAATTTGAATTCTCTTTCTATATTATTATAATATATAAAATGATAATAACAATATTAAAAATTAAGTCAATACATTTTTTTTTGTTATAAAATAATTTACCATTGTCCACGTGAAATAATCTTTTTGCTTTTCTATTTTATCTGCAACTAATTTATTATTATTATTGTTATAATAGGTTAGTCTAAATTAAAAACATACATAAAAGTTATAAAACATAATATTCAATACTTAAACATTTTTTAGATTAAATTATTAATTAATAAGAATTTGATTTATTTTGATATAAAATGGTTGTAATGAGATCTCAATCTAAAACCTCGCACAAGTTACTCAAATCACTTTATCAATTAACAAACTGTTGAGTATAATACTATCTTATCTTTATATATAAGACATTTTTTTAGATATTTATTTGTCTCTTATTATAAAATTTATTTCAAATTGTAACTTGTATTACTTTTTTTTTAATAAAAATGTCTTTAATTATTTTATAATTCTGTAGTTAATAAAAAATAAAACACTATAAATTAATAAGCTTAATGCATTGTTTTTCTTGTGAGAATTAAAAAAATTACTAACACTTGATAATTAATTAATTAAAAAGTAATTAAATAAAAAGAATAAAATAATAAAATATAATAATTTTAAGAGTAATTTTATTAAAATCATTCTTAATTCTTAATGCAACCTTGAAGGTAATAAATATAAAATAATTTTTTTTAATATCATTTGTGATATGTAATAATTACATGATTTGAGATTTTTTTATATAATAATTACACTAAAATTAAATATTTGAATCTTCCACAACTGCACCGCTCTGAATGAATTCATATTTGTTGTGATTAGGTAATTCTATATAGGTGTAGTATTATTTATTCAATTAATGATCTAAATCTCCTTCTCACATTAGTTTATTGTTTAATTTTGAGTAAACTAGTAAAGTTTTCAACTATGAAAAGACGAAGACCAAAATATTATATTTTTTTATATTTATGTAAATTGGTATAAGAAGTTAAATAAAAAAAAAAAAAAAAGGGGGAAGAAGAGGGAAGAAGTTTGATTTCACGCGGAGATAAAGGCTAAAAAAAAAAGACTAGAAAGAAGAGCAAAGTCTTTTTAGCTAGCTGGCCGAGGAAGTGAGGGTGAGGTCCCCAGATCCTTCTAATCCCTCGCACGTGACCTCTCTACTCTCTCTTACTCTTAAATCTCTCTATCCCAAACCCAAAGCTAACTCAGCAAGCCCATAGCTTTCTCCTTCCATCAATCCTAAGCCCAAAACCATCAAATCCCTCCCTCTCCCTCTCACTCTCACTCTCATCAGTCTCTTTCATTTCATTTCCTCGTTTCCATCATCATCGCGCTTCTTTTCTGTCCTTTTCCCAGCATCCTTATTATTGCCCTGTCTTTCTCTGCGTGCGTGCGTGCGTGCGTGCGTGCGTGCGTGCGTTTAATGGCTCCGCTCCTCTCTATAAAACCCCCACAGATTCATTGAGATTCAAATGCTATTGGACCACACACCGTATTTGCGCTCAAATGCTTGGATCTCTCGCCGGTATAAATCTCTTCTCTCTCTCTCTCTTTCTTCGCCTCTTCCTCATTCGTCAACGCCTTCTTCCATTCCAGTCTTCTCGTGTTGGCGGCAATTTGAATTCCGTTACTCTTCTCTCCGTTTCGCTTTGCATTGGATGTTTCTTCCTTCTTGATGCTTTCTTTGCTACAATCTAATGTTCGTTTTTCTTTTTCCTTTTTCTTTCTTTTTCTTGTTGCCGATTTGAATTTTAGAATGAATAGAGTTGAGTCTTCGCGCAATGTAGATTTGTTCGGCTTTTTTTATTATTCTTTTCTTCCTTGGGTTTTTTGTTGCGTCGATTCTTGATTTTGGAAATTAGATTCCTTGTGTACTGTCTTTGGAATTGTGTGCTGGTTTGGTGATCCTTATGCTCGCGTTCAGGTTTTTGCTGCTGCTGCTACCGTAGTTAGTTTTTTGAATTCTTCTAGGTAATTTCTGAATTGTAGCGTTATCGTTGTAGTAATACTGCAAGTGTGACGTGTGGCGGTTTTCTTCTTGTTATTATATTAGTATTTTGAATTTTGTTGTTAGCGGTGGTACTGATGAAGTTATAGAAATACATTAATGTTAATGAATGAATTGTAAAAGGAGATGATTTAAAATGAAATCTGAAGCTCTTTGTTTCCTTATGCACCCAAAACACGTGAAGTTGGTTGGGGAGAGTATGGTTGAGTGTGAAAGAGGAGAGAGTAGACTTGGAGACTTGAGTAGGGATTGTCGGTTTAGATGGAAATTAGTAAGTTATGGATGAAGATCAGATAATAAAAGTCAAAACGGAGATGCTTGATCAAAGTGAGTGTATAAGAGAATCTTTGGTATACCGAATAAATGGAATAGATATAAATAGATGTACTTTTGGAGATGTTAGTTTTGTGCCAAGATTTGCCTTTGTATGTGCAATGAACAAGATGACAAGTACTTGCATTGAGTGACGGTTGGTACTCATGACAGTAGTCATGACTGTATTTGATGTTTATGCCTGAGTGTTTGATACAAAGGTGAAAGGGTTCCTTCTTGCTTTAGTGAACTGTATCCTACTAATTTTGCATCACAATATGCCTATACCTTCTTATTTGGTTTATACAGGTTATGTGGCCTCCAGCTTGAAGCAGTTGGAGCTGCAAAAGTATGTGTTTCGGTGATTGGTGGTTTTAGAGCTATCTTTAGCTTTGATATGTCTTTTATGGGTTAAGGAGTGTGGCGAAATGGTTTTACATTCCAATTTTATGAAAACATGGACGAGACACGAGAAGATGCAGGGCCATCAGAGCAAAGGCCATCCAACATGTCATGGTGGCCTACAGATTTTGTTGAAAAATTTGAATCTGTTTCTTTGAGCTCTCAAGATGAGACCTCAAATAATAAAGAATCACCTAGACATTCTAAACAAGATGTTATGTCACCTCAGAAGGCGTCACAAATTCTGTGGCGTACTGGAATGCTTTCAGAACCAATACCCAATGGTTTTTATTCAATCATTCCGGTTAGTTTTTTTTTTATTTTATTTTTTATTCTGTACTATTTTCTTCTTCCTCTCTTAATAATTATTTTTTAATAAAAATTGGAAAGGGAAACCCGCTTTGATGCAGCATTTTTAGGAAAATTAAGGTTATACAAACTGCAAACATTGAATATAAGTATTATATAAATTGTTGGAAGATAATTTGCAGCTACTTAGGTATGAGCAGTGTAGTATGTACTGTGCTTGAAGTAATTAATGGAAATGGAGTAGCAATGTGCATGCAAAGGCTAAAATTGTTGTTGCTTGATGGCACATACTTTGCCTTGTCCACTGCAGACTAGAGGCATAGGATAAGACCATCTCTTTAGCATGTGCAACTACAAAATACAAAGTAGTTAGTGTTTACAAAATACAAAGTAGTTAGTGTTTATACATACTTTCATTAGAGCTATAACTGATCGTTAAAGAAAGGATCATTTAGTTTTGCAGGAAGAGGTAAACTTAGTATACTCCGGAATTTGTAGTTATGACTTATGATACATATTCTATTGAAGTTTCCCTTTTGAAAATAATAATCTTTCAGCCCATTTTGTTTAATATATCTCTATATATTTTGTTAAGTTCTTATGGTTAAATAGATGTACATGCAATTTACTCAGCAATATAGTTTTAAAATATTTTGTAATCACTAATGACTTTCGGCTCATTTATGGAATTTATTGGGTACTGCAGACTAGAGGCATAGGATAAGACCGTCTCTTTAGCATGTGCAACTACAAAGTAGTTAGTGTTTATATATACTTTCATTAGAGCTATAACTGATTGTTAAAGATAGGATCATTTAGTTTTGCAGGAAGAGGTAAACTTAGTATACTCTGGAATTTGATGTAGTTATGACTTATGATACGTATTCTATTGAAGTTTCCCTATTGAAAATAATAATCTTCCAGCCCATTTTGTTTAATATATCTCTATATATTTTGTTAAGTTCTTATGGTTAAATAGATGTACAAGCAATTTACTTAGTTGCATTTATTATGTAGTTTTTATGTAGTATCCCTGTTCTTCATGTGTAACTAAAATGTAACTAAAACATGCAGGAGAAAAGACTCAGGAAACTTTTTGATAGTATACCTACTTTGGATGAGCTTCAAGCTGTGGGTGGAGAGGGTTTTAGGGCTGATGCCATTGTTGTGGATGCAGAGAAAGATAGGAGGTTATCTATGCTGAAGCAATTAATTGTGGCATTAGTTAGAGGATTGAATTCAAATCCACCTGCGATGATTAAGAAGATAGCTGGATTAGTATGTACTATTATTGCATCTTATTTTGTAGCTTGTGTTTACTGTGTGCAGATTTGTTAATATATTATTATTGCTCCATTGATTTGATGAGATTTTCTTCCTTGTACAAAATGTATTTTATAATGTAAAATACTTTCCAAACTAGTCCATTATTAATTTTCAAGAGACTTTTCATTTTAGTTGGCTGAGCTATTCATATTTTCTTCTACTTTCTGATTTTAGTCATTGCAGCTTTTATTTTTAATGAATTATTTCTCTTCAATTATCAATTAAAAGTCTTTTGGTAGGTATTAGTGTCAATTATCAATTAGAACTTTGTATCTATTGCTTCTATTTGTTTTTTAAGCATAGCAAAAAGGTGTTCAGCATTTATTTTGGCCTCAATTTCTGCACAGGTTTCTGACTTTTATAAGCGATCAAATGTGGAAAGTCCAGCAAAAGCTGCACTTGAGGAATCCTCCCACATGTTTGAGAATCGTGGTGTCCAGATGCTGGGGCAAATAAAGCATGGTTCATGCCGTCCTCGAGCTATCTTATTTAAAGTATTAGCAGATACTGTAGGTCTTGAAAGTAGGCTTATGATGGTAAGCACTGAATTCTTTGGCTGTTGCGCTTGCAGCTATTCTCTGCCATACATTTAACTACTTTACCAGTTTCAATCTAATATTCTAATGAAAGTATTTTTAGCAAAAGAATCAATGATAAATACTCAATTTTGTTTTCCATGATATCTAATTTTGAAGGATGTCCTGTTTTGCCATTCTCTTTATCAGGGTTTTCCAAATGATGGGGCTGCTGAATGTGTAGACTCATACAAGCATATGTCAGTGATAGTTGTGTTAAATTCTGTGGAACTGCTGGTTGATCTTATGCGTTTTCCTGGCCAACTACTACCACGATCAACCAAATCAATTCTTATGACACATATTTCTGCCGCAGGAGAGAGTGATTCTGCAGAAAATGATTCATGTGATTCACCATTAGAACCAAATAGTCCTTTATATGGGGTTTCAGAGAGGTTAGATCCTAAGCGGTTTGGAAAATGGTTATTTTTTATTTTAATTCAATTTCATTTTACCTTTTGTTTCTCTTAAATTTGATTGTCTTATAATTTTAATTCTAGGTTCTAACATATAGCTATTATGTCCTTATAGTTTTCTAAATCATGGAATTTAGTCCTTGTTGGGTTGATGATGTCAATATGGCACTTTGTTTCTTATATGGCATGTTGTCATGTGTTATAATCAGCAATTAAACGTTCAAGTTTACCAAGATAGGTTTTGATATCTAAGTTTTCCAATATGATGTTCATCAAGGCAGTGATGACACTATAGAGATGGTGAACATCATTGGCATAAGCCTTCTTGGCCTTATGTCTGTCATACCTCATAACAAGTAGGATAAGCCTGCAACTGGGGTTGGAGATTGGAAGCAAGAGAGAACCAAAGAACATTACACAAAGAGTCATCAATTTGCTGCTAACGAGGTCGCTTGGCTGTGGAAACATTGATAACTCTGGAAATAAGGTGGTTTGCACGGCCTTGGCCTTGGAACCACAACTATACAACAACAACCCAAGTACTGTAGTTGGCTGTCCCAGTTAATATTTCGCAAGGAATTAGCAGTAGAGTGGTAAAGGGTACAACAGATATGGACTCTAAAGAGGATCCGTGAGAGGCCATGGAGGAAAATCAGCCAAAAGGTCTAAAAAGCAGGTTGGCAAAGGTCATTGAAGGTGAGAAAGGGCAGGAGACAAGTCACTGGCGGATGATATATTGAAAAAGGTGTTACATGCCAATTTGGGCACAGCAAAAGGTGGCACGTGAGGGTGTGTGCAGTGGTGGATGGTGATGAGTTGGTGCTCATGGTGGTTGTTGGAGGGGGACAATGTTGATGGGAGAGTCGTGCAAGAGAAAGAAGGACTTGATGACGGTGAAAAGAGGCAGACAGTGAGTACGACATTGTTCACGCTAGGCACTATTCACCACATTGAAGATAAAAATGTAGAACCTTTAATAGCAAAGAGAAAAATAATGTATTGCAGTGTACTGTGTATTTAATCACATCCTTTTATTTATATATAGCTAAGAAACAAAAAAATAAAAACTAATAGCATGATTTGTAGCTATACAAGTTTCTCTATTTACAGAAGATAAAACATACCTTTAACTGAATAAATCATAACTTTAATACCATGTATCCAAGTCAGCAAAGTCAATTGAACAGTGCCTCATCATCAAATTTTTTGTCAAGTTGGAAAAATGCCTTTGCCTATATAAGCAAAAATGGTGCCATATCAGCATCCAACTGACAGGGTGGCCTTATTTTATCAGTTTGAATTTTGAAAACTATGAGAATAACATTGTTGCAATTGAAAATCTGGGAGGACCAGCATTGCCTTTTGCATTTATACTTTTGATAAATAATTCTGACTATGCATTGCCCCAATAACCGTCAGCCATCTGTTTTATTAGTTATAAGAGTTGCCAATTGACTACAATTATTCTCTTTGCCCCTCCAACAGTGTTGAAAAGGAGGAAAATCTCCAATTCCATAGAAGGTTTGAAGTGTCTTCAAATGTATCAGGCCTTCCCTTGCGAAATATGATGTTACGATCAAATACCAGTCTGGACAGGAATTTGAGGTAATACTTTGATTGCTTATCCTTAAATGATATGTATTGGCCTTTTCACAATATTTTCTTTTCAATTAAGTCATTTCTTCTTTCCCATCTCACTTTAAAATGCCTTTTTGATTTTTTTTAATCTCTTAAGATGTTAAATACCGACTGTTTCTTGTTGGTGGTTTTGTCAATTCTCTCAGTTTTTCTCATAGTGAACCCAACGTTGCAACTGCATTTGGTCGGCGTAGTCGGAGAAAGGTCATTGCCGAACAGAGGACTGCTAGTTCAAGGTTATTTATAATTTCCTTGTGTTTTGAATTGATAAGTGTGTTCATGATCTTGGTTTATTATTTTATTATTAATGGTGCTTATAAAGTTCTCTTAAATTTAATTTGTATAAGATCTTCAATTTAACTTCTATGGCTGGCATTATGGGTTTTTTCTTGAATGTGAATTGACTGTCTCTGACAGCAATTAGGGGGTGGGAAGCCTAGAGTGTTTATGAAAGAATTACTGTTGCCAAGAAAAAAATACTTCTGCAGTATCAGGAATTGTGGAACGAAATTATCCTATGCCCAGTCTGATTGGATAGATTAGCTGTACTCATTGATGATTACTCTTTCCAAATATGGGATTTATCTATGGCAGAATAGAACACTTAAAATTACTAAAGTCTATAAAAGAAGAAGGAACTGGTACGCTGTAGGGAGGGTCACTAAAATGTAACTAACTACTGAGCCGGATAGCTGGAATGTGAAGGAGTATGATGTGGGGGTAAAGGAGGTATTGAGGGGTAAGAGTGATAAGAGGTGTGGTAGGCTGGAATTAGTTGGGACTCTTGGGAGAGACTGGGCACTCTCTAATTGCCTAGGCTTGTTTCTTTTCATGCTTTTTGCACTACCTTTGTATTTCAGAAAACCAGGACCTACTATAGGCCTTGATACAGGCTTGTACTTTCCATTAATATTGTACAGTCTCCGTCTTTTGCTTCTTTTTCTTGTACCTGTTTATCTCATATTTTGAAATTCTCAAAAAAAAATGATTGTGGTCTGTATTTTGTGAAACTTGTTATTGCTCAATCACAATTTTCAATCTTTACCTTTGCTTGGAATTAGTTGTGTTAGTTGTGTTAGTTGTGTTTACACAATGATTCTTTACTTAAACATACTTGGCTTGGTCCCATGCTGAGAATGATAAAAGGAGAAAATGATGAAAACATTATAAATAGCAAATGGTTATTTCTGATAAATGCTTGTATCATTACTAATGTGAGTTTAGAAGGAAAGATTTCTATTTCTCTTGAGAAACATGCTTGGTTTCACAAGGTTTTTTGGTCACCGCAGTCTTGGTAGATTGCAGACTACTATTCTGTCTTTTGAAAGTAATGCATGTATTTTATGACTAAGATGTTTACGATCTGACCTTAGATAACAGAGCTAATAGCTTTTGTCAGAATGGCAATGATGAAATTTTCATTTCACATGGCCAAAGTTTATCAGGACCAAGTTAGTGTTTAATGACAATGATGTTTTGACCAAAGTTGTGAAACCAACTATATTTTCTACATTTGAATCAATAATGCTGATTCTTTTTTTTTTTTTTCCTAATGGAGAATATGCCAATTTCAGTGTGGAGTATTTTCCTTGCTTTGCCCCCTCTTATTTGCTGAAGCTTTTGTGTGCGATATTAGAGGGCCTTTGTAATCTGCTGACTAATAGATCTCACATTAATTGTTGGGATTAGACTGATTCAGTATATAAATTTAATATCACATTGTCTTCAAATTTACACTAAATTTTATTTATAAATATTGAATTTATCTAAAATTCAACATATCTTATTAACATAATCTCTAATCCTCTAAAGGTTGGATTGGAGAAAACCACATTCAACTAGAAATTATTCACGGTTTTAAGTATCAAATATCAAATCTTTCAATTAGATGTGCCTGTGTCTGTATATCATCTATATGTTAATGTATTTTGCTTTCAGCATGTTTTCTGTTAGTTGTAGATGTCTTCTCTATTGATGATAAGATATGCCAAACTGCCAACTTTTATCTTTCTAATTGGTTTGTGTTATCATATTTTCAATCAGTGGCAATAGTACCTAATTGACCTCTGAATTCTACATGCTAAAACATCTTAAAGTATTAAAAAATTATGCTGTCTCTTGTTTCTTTTTTCTTCAAATATTTCTGGTTTTGCAGTCCAGAACATCCATCATTGCAAGCTCATGGACGGTCCAAGCTTAGTGGTTACAGGACTGCTTTTAGAGATTTTGCTGATGACCAGTCTACACTAAGGTCTATGCCTCTATGATCCCTTAATGTTTGCATAACTTATGCTTCACTTAAATTTTTATACTGTGCCCTTATTGACTGAATGAAAATCAACTGCTCCATAACTCCTCTATTTCTTTCTATCCAATTTTGGGCTACGCTGTCACTTTTTTACTTATCATTTATATGAAGCAATTTATCAGAGCATGCCTTTGACTTTTAAGGGTTCTAAGGTTAATGATGTTGCATTTACTTATTGAAACTTTAAGGGCTGCACAAATCTTTAATTACTTCACATTCAGTGTTGGTTCAAGTTCTGACAAAAACAATGATGTTAGCTAGTTGGATTTCATCTGAAGAGGTGTCAGCTTAAATTGACACAGCCTAAAACTAAGTCACCAAGTAAATAATATGCTATCCTCACTCTAGTTGGTGCTATGGAATGGGTTCTTATAGATTATTTCCTTTTCTACTCGTAACTTTGATGGTGTGGCATGTTTTCATTATGGCTATTTTATGTCAATATGTAACTTTATGAATTTATGAAAGTATTTTCTTTACATTTTTTTAACAGATGAATTTGTTTATTTTTCAGATCCAGCTATAAGTCAGATGGTGCTTCCTCATCAGAAGCTCGTAGGATACGAAGAAGAAGTATCAGCATTACACCAGAGATTGGTGATGATATTGCTAGGTTGGTTGCTACTTGTTGCTCTATTATGCTTCTGGTTTAGTTTATCCAAAGCACGCTGTTCTTAGTGTAGATAAATGTTAAGTTGTTTATTGCATATTTTGTATTGATTACTTTATGCTAAATAAAAGCCAAAATCTCTCGAACAGTTTGGTCATAAGTTTTTTTTTTTCTGAAAAAAAGATAAACTACTCTGTACTTTCCCTTGTACAATGTATCCTTGCCCGTACTGCATTCTTGGTAATTACACAACTTCCTGCTTTATGATAAATAACTAATGCTAAGAATGCATGATTATATTTGTACTTTGGTCAAATGAATTAATGATCCTTTATTTACAATTTTCATAGTGCATAATAATCTGTTATTTTAATCAAATAGGTAATGTAGTATGTGTGCTGTTGCTTATTTATAAGTTGTTTTAATACTGTGATAACTCGGGATCTAATCTCTGTAGGGCTGTACGGGCGATGAATGAAACACTAAAGCAAAATCGTCTTCTGAGAGAGCAAGGGGGTGATAGTTCATTGTCCCATTCTCCAATTGATAGAACCAACAGTGCAGATCTTCAGAAAAATGTATGTATGCATTGTTTTTGTAATAATAGAGTATGCTATTATTTAAGCCTTCATTCTATGCCTGTGGCATCTTTCCGCATAACCTATGCATCATAGGGTTTGATTGCATTACTCTATCTAGAACAAATCAATATGCTTTCATAATTCATAAGTGTGATATTTTTCTAACGAAAAGACAACATTACAACTACTGAATTTGCTGATGGTTATAGTATAATTTAATTTACAATATTTGTAATGGAATCTTAGTTCCATAATGTGTTTTATTCTTGACAATTATAGTAACATGTAAATTATATATAAAAAAATTGGATTAGCTTCCGTTATTGTTTGCCTCGCGTGATTCCTGTGTTGCGTTATTGCAGGTGTCAAATTTCCGTCTTGATGGTCACCATGAGCGGTCCCCCTTATATTCACTACACCGTGACCCTGTGACGTCTCAAAAAGCAATGTCGTTACCGTCTTCTCCGCATGATTATAGAGGACAAACTTCTAAGAGAAGTGGGGCATCAGAATATACAATGAATGATGAACTGGAGTCTACTTGGAATAAAGTCCTTGAATCACCAATGTTCAGTAACAGACCTCTGTTACCATATGAAGAATGGAATATCAATTTCACAGAATTGACTGTTGGAACTCGTGTTGGGATTGGTAAGTTTCACCTTTCACCCTGTAGTTATTGAATTTATATGATTTTTGCAGTGCAATTCAGTATCGCTCTTGATTTAAGCATGACTGAGTTTCTGAAACGACTGCAAATTAGTGTCTGGCTGAATCACTTGACTCCAAATATTTCTTGAGGTTGAATTTCTACACATTTATTCTTGATTGTGATAGACCTAGACAGATCTGGGTCAGATCCGTTACAGCCAACCAGAAATTTTCCTAGCTTTTCATTGCTGGTTTTAAATTTATGATGATGCCTTAAAAACCTTCAATAAAGTTTACTTGTCCCACTTGAAAAAGAAAATTCCTTTTATACCCTCTTAACTGGTTGTGGTTTCAACAATTTCAATGTTTGGGATTGTTTTGAGTGTGATCTCCTTTAAAGGAAGAACAAGGAAAAAGAAAAAAAAGTAAGAACTATAAGTTTCAGGCAAAGAAAGTGCTAAGGGAAGGTGGAAAGAAATTGAATAATCGATAGATTAGTAAAGAAATCATAATATATATAAAAAAAAAAAAACTTTTGGAATATATAAAGAAATCAGAATTGAAATCTCAGTATTTGGGGAAAAAATAAAATTAGAGAACATGCTATCATATAAATTTATGAAACTTGGTTTCTCTTTTCTTTTTCAGGGTTCTTTGGAGAAGTTTTCCGTGGCATATGGAATGGCACAGATGTTGCAATCAAGGTTTTCCTAGAGCAAGATTTAACTGCTGAAAACATGGAAGATTTCTGCAATGAGATATCCATTCTCAGGTATTTTACGTTAATTTGTTGTTTGTCAAAATTGTTACACCCAGCATTTACTGACTCCTAGTCTTGTTTTTTTGTCTTTTTCTTTTCCTCCAGCCGGCTCCGACATCCTAATGGTACTCTAGCATCCTAACTGGTTATTTATATGGGTCTTTTCATTAATTGATTTTGCACTTTTTGTTTTCTAGATATTTTTGACAACTGGAACTATTACCAAATTCTTTCTTGCTCGAAATTCTAAGAATGATATTGTGCGTATATATATGGTCATAAGAATATCTCATGTAGGATGATTTCTTTGAGAGCATCTGTTATTTATCAAGTGATTAAATTTTTTGCAGTTATCTTATTTCTTGGTGCATGCACAAAGCCCCCACGCTTGTCAATGGTGACTGAATACATGGAGATGGGATCTTTGTTTTACTTGATTCATGTGAGCGGTCAGAAGAAGAAGCTTAGCTGGCGGAGAAGACTAAAGATGTTGCGGGATATATGCCGGTAAGTTACATAATGCGTGTTTGGTTTCACATCCTGAATCCACGTTCTATTGCGATTGACGTTAATTTTGACGTACAAGCAACTAAAAGTTGCTTCGGGTGATGCAAATCCAGCTTGCATCCCGCAGATCCAAATACGCGGATAAACAGTTGATTCTGGTTATGCATAACTTCCAGAACCTTCTCTCATTAAACACTTAACATGTTACCTCAATAAATTATTATCGAGTGTCATATCAGTATATGACCTTGTGTTTCAGTAAAAAAATGTATTCGTTATTAAGATTGTATTTGATCTGTTGACGTTGACGATAATACTCTGCTGGTGAACAGGGGCCTAATGCACATACATCGTATGAAGATTATTCACCGTGATGTGAAAAGTGCAAATTGTCTCGTGGATAAGCATTGGACGGTGAAGATATGTGATTTTGGACTTTCAAGAATAATAATAGATTCTCCCATGAGAGATTCCTCGTCAGCTGGAACCCCAGAATGGATGGCTCCTGAACTAATTCGAAATCAACCATTCACTGAAAAGTGTGATATCTTTAGCCTGGGGGTGATAATGTGGGAGCTCTGCACCTTGAATAGGCCATGGGAAGGCGTACCTCCTGAAAGGGTATGTTTGGTAGATATTTGCTCATCTTCCATGAAGAGTTTGTATTTCGGTTGTGCTTTATTGAAAATTTTGGCTCCTCAAATTCTAATGATTTATTTCTTTATGCCAACACACTTTTTTCTGCTGATTAGGTGGTTTATACCGTTGCTAATGAGGGTTCCCGATTGGATATTCCGGAAGGCCCTCTAGGCAGGCTGATTTCAGGTCTGCAACTGTCAAAATATTCATGACTTGATTCGAGGCCTTTTAAACGTCAATGGTATATTATGGTTTAACTGGTTGCTTGATCATTGTATGCAGAGTGTTGGGCGGAACCACATGAACGGCCAAATTGTGAGGAGATCCTCTCGCGCTTGGTGGACATTGAGTACTCAATGTGTTAATGCAGAGCATTTATCTTTTGTACATAGAGTGAACTTTGGGTAGAGTTGTTACTTTGTGTTTTCGGCTGATGTAAACTAGTATGAATTTTTGTTCTTATCTCAAAACATATATCTTGAAAACATGCATCGATGCGTTCCTAACAAAGTCTCATGTGGGGCAAGGAAAGAAAGTTAATCCATCATTCACATCCTTCCTTCTGTGCGATGAAAAAGTACCAAAAATATTTCTAATCTGTATAGAATAATTTATTATTTGCTAAAACGTTGGACACAAGTCTCGTTGTTACTGTATAAAAAGAGAGGAAGGAAACAGAAATAAATAAACTAAAAGACAAGCAAGATGTTAATAATCGACCGAAACGTAAACTTTCTACATGCAAGCAATTTCCATTGTCAGGGCTTGTAACATTACAAGTCAATCACAGATTTGACGCCTATTCAAAGCATCTTCAAAGCGGCTGCACGAACTCACCCTCATCTCTGTACTTGTGTCATTCTCAGGCGCTGGATAATAATCCTCCCTCAGCTGTACATCCCTTAGGTTAGGTATCTTAAGGAAAAAATTCATAAAATGTTCATAAGCTGTCCCGTGAATGAAGAGCTTCCTCAAAGTATAACACTCTTGTAGCAAGCCAGCAGCTGGAAGTGACAGGCTCCTCTGGTTCACATCCTCATCCTGCGGTGGCCAGTAATGAAGCTCATTGAGACTCAAACTGCCAATTCCATTCAGAAAGAACCTCTCCCACAGACTCAGATCCATCTGCCCCGATGGCGCCGTGAGAACATAACCTTTTGTATCACCACAATCCAGCTGCATCTTCGATAGCTGAGGATAACAAGCCAGAATGCTCAGTCCAAATTCGCTCTCTGCCGGTTTGGACCGTCCCCTGGAATCTCCCTCCACCTTTATGCGAATCTCCTCTAAACTGGGACAATCCTCCAACCCTGCCACTGGCAATGGAGTCAAAAGATCACCAACTTTTATCCAAAGAGAAAGATACCGCAGCTTGTCCCAGCTCTTGCCATAGAAACCATTGCCATTGCTTTCCAAAAAGGAATCACTTGCCCCCATTTCATACTTGCATCTCTGTCTCTTCCTTTTGCTTGTGTTCTCACATTCTCCACCCCCAAAGTAATCCGTGAGTTCGCCATAATCACCAAGTTCATCCAAATCATTCAGACCAAAATTAAGAAGCCCATGCCCCAGGCCATCACTTTCCTTCAACCCATTCCACACACAATCCACATGGAGCCACTCAATCCGCTCTCGAATGGGCTCCAAAGCTCTGAGAGTCGCGGCGGTGTCAAGGTTGACGCAGCAAGAAACCTTAACATCAATCAGAGTCCTGCGAAGCAAACAAGCCATGGTCTTCAGTCCATACTCCGTCACAAGCTTGCAACCCTGAAGCTCAAACCTAACCAATCTCGAACACCCTCTGGCAATCTCAATTAACCCCATGTCATCAAGGTCCGCGCAGTTTCCAACAGACAACGATTGAAGCCCATGGCAAAGGGCAATTCCGTCAAGCTTAGACCCTAAGGCCACACAAATCCCTTGAAACTGACCCAACATCAGAACCCTCAAATTAGGGCACTTGGAACCCAACACTTCCAACGCTAAACTAGTCTCTCTGACATTTTTACAAACATCTAACACCAGCTCTTCCAAAAGAGGAAGTCCAGAGAACAAAGTAACAAGAGCAGCACGACTAACCCGAGCATCTTCTCCACCAAAACCCTCGTCTTCTCTGCGATTAGAAAACGACGACGTATCGGCCAGGTGAAGTTGTGAGAGCTTGGGGCAATTGGAGGGAATAGCAACCAGCGTATCGTCGCCAACGAACCCTATATATCTCGGATCAAAGGTGCAAGCCACGAGAAAGTGCTCCAGGTTAGGACACGATGCGGTGATCGATTCGATTTCGTGAGACTTGAATCCCTCCGTGAAGGAGGTTGTTAAGAGGTTGAGGCGGCGGAGCGACGCGGCGGAGATAGGGTACGCCGCGAGCACCGGCGGGAGGTCCTCGGGCCAGTGGTAGAAGGAGGAAAGGTCGAGCGAGGTGAGCGATCGGCACTGCGAGAAGAGCGCGTCGAAGTCGGATCCCGCCGGCGAGGTCGGCGGACGCTGGTGCCACCGGACGAGCTTGACGGAGGAGAGCTCCGGCCAGGGGGAGAGGAGGAGCAGGTGGAGGGTGGCCGGGTCACGCGCGTACACAGCGAGTGAGGTGACGCGGGGGAAGGCGTCACGGAGGCGGCGGGCGAGGAGTCGGGGGTCGAAGGTGGTGGTGGCGGAGGAGCAGAAGAGCGCGTGGCCCCATGGCGAGAGGAAGGAGATGTCAAGGTGCGTGACGTGCGTGAAGGAGGTCGGGATGAGGTGAAGGTCACGCGCGTTGCCGCGGAGCGTGAGCGAGGTCCGCGTCTTGCGCTCCAATCGCAAGAAGCTCCGACACACCAAGGATAAGGCGTTCCGCGTGCGCGTGTCGGAGACGGCGGAGAACACGTTCAACAGGATCTCCTCCGGCAGGTGGCTCACCGTGGTGCCGTCGCCCATTTCTGGTAAAATAATTCCAATTCCAACTCTCTCTTACTATTTTTAATAAATAAAAAAGAGGAAAAAGGAAGAGATATTTATTTATTTATTTATTTTTAAAGCTGAGTAGTATGATGATAGTGTAGGTGTTTGTAAGAGAGAGAGAGAGAGAGAGAGAGAGAGAGAGAGAGAGAGAGGAGTGCGGGGAAATGGATTGAGTGTGTGATGGATGTTAAATTAAGGTAGGAAGGGGGATGGCATTAATTGTAGTGGGAGGGTTTTGTTGGGGGCATGCAGACCCACGTGAATACGATGTATCTGCCTATAGTGGAAAATTTAGTTTAGAGAGAGAATGGAGAATGTGGGATTGGTTTGGTTTTTAGTGAAAGCCAGCCAAGGGAATGGGTGTAATGGTGCTTACGAAATCTGTCTGCACGTTATCATGGAAAAAGAAAAGGAATACAGACAAACCATACAGGATTAGATGGGTCCACACACCATCAAACCTTTCACTTCTTCACATAACTCTTGTTTCACTAATTTTAATCACATGTCTCTTTCAATAAGAAAACTTTGTTTCACCAATAAATGGTTTAATACTTTAATATACTGTTATATTTTTAGTAAATTTTAATAATATAAAAAGTATAATAAAATAATTGTTTTAAAGAGTTCTATTTATTTTTCCTTTCCTTTTCTTCTTCATAATCTTGGACACTTTTTCCTATTTGGCTAAGGGCCAAGGCTTATGGCTAATGCTTCTATATTTGGTCTTGCCGGTAGTGATCGGCATTCGGAACACACATTTGGCTTCACAAATTTACAATTTTGTTAACAATTATTTTTAAGGTAATAGGTTTAAATTAATAAATATTTTTTTAATTAACAATATTGATTATTAATTTGCAATAAAAAAAATCATTTTACTTTCTAAATATCATTTTTAAAACAATATTAACTTATATTTCATATTCAATTTTATTGTTTAATTTTAAAAAAAATCAAGTAGAAGTTGCTTTATTTTAAAATTATTTTTAATGAAGTCCAATTTATAAAATGAAATTATATAAAACTAAATTTATAAATCATCGCTTATATCCAAACTAAAATAAGGACTGAGAATTGAGTGTTTTTGGATTTTTATTTGGTAACCTGCCTTTAGACCAAAACTTATTTGAAGTTTTTCTCTAATCATAATATAAGTTTTTGACAAAAATCCAAACGCATTAGCTGATTTGCACCTTGCACGAGCCTGCAACCGGCAAGAATCAAGATGCACATTTGATGGATTCAACTGTCCTTGTCTATACTGTTGGCCTTTTCATAGAATTTTAATGGATAAGTATTGTATTCTTTTGGAAAAAAAAATTAAGTATTAATATAACAATCATTTATGAGTTCAACCATTTTTTCATATTTTTTCATGTCTTGAAAACTAGTACATTATGACATTAATTTTTAAAAAATTCATTAAAATATCAACATATTTATTATCATTTAAATATTTAAATAATGACATATTAACTAATTTAATAATAATTTATAAAAGATTAATTTAATAATAAAAATACTTTAAATGACTAAAACCCTGTTTGCTTTGATGACTTACAACTGCAAACAAGTGTTGCTACTTGAAAAATTAAGATTTGAAAATCCTTTTAAATGACTCCTTGGAGTTTTGTCTTTCTAGATACATAAGTTTTTTTTTAAAAAAAAAAAATATATATATGACTTGATATATTTAGCAAATATGCTTAGCATAGCTTGGACCTCCTGAACCTGATATAAGTTAGGTCATGACTCCTTGAGAAATTATTACCTAACCACGTGGATACAAAAAATTGTGCTTAAAGATGGCTCTGTTCCTGTTCTTTTTTTTTAAAAAAAAAAAATATAAAATTAAGCGCTCTAGTTTGCACTGGCTAATGCTTGATTTCTCTTTTGATAAATATGATCAGGCAACTGTTGGTGACTTTTTCTATGTATTATAACTGAGCTAGTGGATGCTGTATGGAACGATAGTGACATTGTGTAGATCATAACGATTGATTAGGTTGAGTTAAAAGCAATGAAATATTTTGGACACGTTTTCTCTTCAATTTTTCCTCTTTAATGTTTGCGTGTAATACAACGCTACACAACAGAAATTTCAATATATATATATATATATAGATTACAATTTAAAAATAATAATTTGCATGGAAAAAATAAAAAGATACATCTTAGAAGTACTTGAGTTATGGACTATAAATAAATAAGCCATTAATTATTTTATTTTATTTTTTCGTAAAACCAAATGAAGGATTCATATTTAGAAATAGTTAAATCTCATACCTC